>PVKN010004350.1:0-33833 GCA_004027915.1 Capromys pilorides
GTAATTGCCTGTGGGCTTAGGTGTTGCTAAGGCTTCCCAACACTAGAGCTGGGTGGAGGCAGGGGAGACACAGAGAGGAGACGAAGGTCCCTTGTGCAGTTGTAGTGTGTTTCTTCTCCACTGAACAAATAAATACCTGGCATCCCTTTTCTGATGTGTCTCTTGCACATGTGATACTGAATACTAAATGCTCAGAACAACTCAAACATAGAAGTCTGTTCGATATCACCACTCCTGCTCAGCACTGGGGATTAAATCTATAGACTTCATGGTGAGCTTCACCCAGTACTGTTTTCATTATTCATTCTGATTAATAATAGGGGTCTTGCTAAGTTGCTAAGCTACCCACGCTGGGCTTGAACTTGCAATCTCCTGCTCTAACATGCTGGACTTACAGGTATGTGTCATCATGCCTCGCTTTATTTGAGAAATGTGACTGGAGGTATTTCTCCCAGTTCCTTTGAGGAAAATGGAGCCTTCACACGCTGTTTTCATTTCAAGTGCTGATGTGGGTGACGAGCTGGGCTAGCAGCACAAGCGCTACAGTGGGAGACAGGTCTGTGTGTTTTGAATTCTCCCAGGAACCTGCACAGTTCTCTTTCCTTTAATGTGGTGAAAAATAATTGTCTACCAGTATAGCTGTATGTGTGACTTTCTTGCTCTCATAAAACCCTAAAGAGAGGCTTTAGGAAATCCAGAGAAGGTAAGGTCAAGAAGGAACTCTCTCATGCCTTAACTTCATGGAAGCAGGTCTGTTACATGGACTGGAGAAAAGAATAAAGCACGCATCACGCTCAGCGATACTGAATGCGTTTCCACGTATTTGATGGCACTGAAGTTTTAAATATATTATTTAAACTATGTCTTTATTTTTACTTGTTTTTTTTTTAGGGAAGGGTATACAGGGTGTTCAGGGTCTCACTACTAGATCAGACTCGGAGTGATCCACCTGTTTACAGCCTCCCAAGAGCTGGGATTACAGGCACGTGCCACCATGTCCAGTCTCAATTGCAGTCCCAGAGTTTCCTGGTGGCAGGGCTGGCACCCTTGGCCCTGTTCCTGCTTGCAGGCACTTTAATCAGCTGAGCTATTTGGTGGGTCCCTAAAGTATGTCTTTAAAAATCAATTAGGAATATGAGGTTTTTCCAAGTTCAAGGCCACTCACCAATACTGACATACAGAATTCTTGTCCTTTATGCTATTTCAGGATAATGAACAATGGCTCTGATTCTTGAATTTGCAAGAGAGTCATGAATACACACACACACACACACACACACACACATGCATACATGTACACAACAGGTATGCATACAACTCTTTGTGAAAGGAATTATTTTTTAGGAAATCTCAAGCTATCTTCCACTGGGTATATTCTTTGAAAATGCCTAAGTGTGCTTAAGGACAAAGCTAAAGTGAAGGAAAAAGTGTGAGAAACAGTAAGAATGAATTAAGTTGGCAATTTGGAGACACACAACTTATTGGATTCACCTACCGGTCTTGATTTCAAGAACTCTCAATCATGTCATCATGTGTGGCTGGAAGTTGAATTCTTTCCCTCCCACTTGCTCTGTGGTCACTGTGGGCAGTAGGCAACCGCTCACCTGTGAGCCGTGCTCACCAGTTCCAGCACCCGAGCCACTTCTAGCTAACACAGGGTGAGCAAGCCTTTGCTGAGCGATGCTAGGCTTTCCTACAGTTGGCACCTTTCCAGTCTCTGCTGGCCAACATGACAGCCAGCAGTTACATATGGTTATTTAAATCTAGAATTAAATTCAAACTCTGAAATTCAGGTCTTCAGTGTCACTAGCCACATTTCAAGGGCTCAAGAGACTTAGATGGCTGGCGGGCGGAGTACTGAGTGCTGCAGGTTCAGAATATGCCTAGCATTGTAGAAATAGCTATGAAGTCATTTAATCCTCGCAGCCCTATGATGACAATATGGGCATTCATTTTGCAGAGGAGGAGAGGGAGGCCCAGAGAGGCCAGGTAACTCACTGGAGTTCACAGCACCATGGTTTAGCAATCAAACCCACTGCCCAGGGCCTCATGTGTTCAGAAATGGGACTTTTGGAAGGTGGAGCAGCGCAGCAGCACCATACACATCAGAGCATTAATCCGTTGATTCACTGATGGCCCACTTGCTCGAAGGAGGTGGCTGTGACCTAGGTTTATACATCCGTCTTCTTGCTTTTCCCTCTCTCTGCTTCCTGGGCCCCCTGCAATGACCAGCTTTCCTCTTCTATGTCGTTTCTGAGTTGGAGCCAGAAGACCATGGACTGAAACACAAGGCTCCTCTTTAAGCTGCGCTGCTGGCTATTCTGTCCCAGTAACAAGGAAAGTGACGAAGACACACAATAAGTAAGTAGAGTGGATGGGACTTAACACAGGCAGATCAGTGCCAGGCCACTGTGTCACCACACCCTGCACAGACTCTGCTTAGTACTAATAACTTAGCTTCAGTTAGTGTTTGGTCAGCAGTGCAGACCTTCTGTCCATCCCTGTACTTACATTATCTTATTTAATCTATACAGCTCTGTGGGCTTTGAGATAGACATTAGTTCTCCCCAGTCTGATGGTGTGAAAGTGAAACTTAGAAGATAAATAAAATACTTTCAGAGCCAGGAAGTTGGCAGAACCAACCTGGATATAAATCTAGGTCTTTCTGACTCTCAAACATTTATCTTTAAACTTTACCTCACTGTGATCTCTGACAGATGAGATATAAAAATAGTAACTTCCTCTTTTTTTGGGAAGAGCTTCTGTATTTTCTGAAATCCACTGAAGAATCATTTGCAGTGTTATCGTTTTATGTTATTGCTAAACCATCCATTGAGGACAATGATTATGAGTTGACCCTGAACTAAATTTGAAAACACACCATCCACCCACTTCTTTCTTTTTGACTTTATGGAGAAAGAATTAGATTCCTTTGCCACAGTGAAATGTGACAGGGTGGCCTTGGGGCCTTGATAGATATTACTCGATGATAATAGAATTTTCTATTTAGGGTAAAGATAGAGATTTTATTTTTAAAAGATATCCAGTGGCCCAAACATAATGGAATTCCATGACAGGTAGATGGGATTGGTTGTTCTGGATGTTTTTCTTTATGCTTATGTTTTTTATAAGAGAAAAAAAAAACAATAAACTGGAAGCTCATGGACCACGTTATGTTTCAGGTATCCCGGTGACCACTGAGGCCTCATTTGCCTTCTCCAATGCATATGGCTGCAAAGCTGTGCCGAGGGGACAGATGGTGATGCACGTCTCAGAGGGGCGGGGGGCCATGCACAGACGGGGCTGTCACAGTGCTCCCCTGGCTGAACAAGAGCACTGTGGTCTGATTCTGTGGCTGTGATTCCCTGTGATCAACAGCCACAGGTGGATGGCCATGAGTGGATGGCCACAGGTGGATGGCCAGAGGTGGGTGGACTCAGCTCTCTGAGCATCCAAACCTGTGGTTGGAGCAGCCTCACTTGGGGTGCCCAGGGTAAACAGGCTTCAGCTGCTCAGTGCTCCATGGAGAAGGACCTCACAACCAGACCTCTTTTATATCCACTGCAGATGGCCTGGGACAACATCAGGGACACAGTTCAGATGTCTAGCACACACACACACACACACACACACACACACACACACACTGCAATGTTGTTCCAGGTGAGGCCAGTGAAATTATGCCTGCATCTTGTACTCTGAACAACTATAATGAAGACAACATTATGCAACATAATAACTATTGTAATAATAATGATAATGATAATAATAATAAATTAAAAGAAAAAAAGAAATCCATCTGGGCTCAGGGTCTGAACAGGGCCAAGCATCTCTTTGGGCCTTAGTTTCTCATGCAGTTATTGGGATGATTTAATCTAATATTCAGACACAGTATACCTGAAACTTCTAGTGTTTTCTGAATCTGAGGTATAAAGGGAGAAAATATTGGTTGGGTGACCACAAGACCATCCTTACTCCTGAGTTCCTCTACGGGACTGATAATCATTTCATTTTCTAGGTGTGGAAAAGAGAATCACAGGGTTTGGAGGAGCTGACCTCCCCGCCAAGTTTCCCTGCTCCTGGCTTCTGCAGAAAGGACAAAGTCACCTAGAGCATAGAGAGGCTGGCGAGAGTGTACTTGTTTGCAAACATGGACAGCATTGTGATTTGGACCTTAAATATCCCTTGAAGACCTGATACTAAAGATGTGGTGTACAACCTGTGGTGCTACTGGGAGCTGGTGGAGTAGATGGGGCAGGCCCTGGGGGGAGGAAATGAGCTCACTGGGGGCGTGGCCTTGAAGGGTTTGTCAGGACCTAGCTTCCGGTCTTCTTTCTTTGCTTTCCTGTTACCAACAGGTGAGCATATTCCTCTGCCATGTGTTCCTGCCATGAGACACTGCACTACCTTCTTTCTTTAAGTTGATCACTTTAGGTGTTTGTTGCAGCAATGGGAAGCCAAGACAAAAAGAAAATAGGGTTAGGGATGATAAGAATACAGTCTTTGTTTTCACATGTTACTTGGACAAAAAGCTTGAGACATTTAGGCTCCAACAGAGCAAAACAAATTTATGGCTAAGTTTCACAACTCCTTAGGTGCTGTCCAGTAAGTACTACAGGACACTGGCTACACCCTGAATGTTTTCCCCGATTTTAAGTTGCCCTCTCCATGAAGGTGATTGGGTTGGGATGTTGGAGAAGCAGTTTGCCAGCATCCTCCCTCAGCAGTCCTCCCTGCTTTGCTCTGGGACATGTATGATAGGGAGCTTCAGAGAATTCCATGCTGAAACTTAATAAAAATCATAGACATCTAGTGAAGGCTCCAACTTGAGCAAGATGGGACCATTGCTGTGACAAAGTGCTAGTGTCTAAAATCAGAAAAGATATGGGTATTGGTCTGAGCTATGGTACACTTGGGCCAGGTAGCAAAGGGAGCCCCTCTTGCACTGGGGATGTGGTTATCCAGGGTGCAGGACTTAGGGAGTGGCAAGTGGCTGCCCTGGTCCCCTGTTTTCCTCCAAGCCCAGAAGAACAGTGTCCTTGGGTATAAGTGGTAGCATGGTGGGGAGCCTATGCAGAAGAGGGAGGTGGACAGTGACACATTCTGTGTAACCTATTATTATTGGCTCTGTATGAAGTGGTTAAGTTGTTTGCCCAAAACTGTGCAGCTGGGACCGTGAACAGGAGGCCTGATGCCTGTTTGACCCTCAATGGCTGTGCTGCTTCCAGGTAGCAGGGGCCACTGCTTAGCATACTGGCTCTCCTGCTGCAGCTGATTTCTGTGAGGATATGGAAGCCATACCTGGGAACCATCCACTACCTGGCAACAGGAGAAGCCCATCGGACAGCTGTTTAAACCTTACAGGCCACGGTCCCCAGGCAAACCATTCTGCACTCTGGAGAGCAGTTCTATTTCCTCTGAGCCTCCCTTCCCCCACAAAACCAATTGTTCATTGAAATTAAAATGGTGACAAGCCTTCTCCAGACTTCAAGCAATCAACACATGAGAAAGCAGAGAAAAATTCCATGTCTGCTTTTAATAAAATATACTTTTCTCATCAAAATATTTTGATAGCACAGGAAAAGAGATGTGTGCTCATTAAATTTTAATGAATGTCTATCCCTGCCATTTTCCATATGAGGATCACACACCATGACTCACGCATGGTGGGTGCTAGGAATAGTTAATTGGGAACAAATTTAATCCAAACACAACCTTCATTGCCATAGGAATGAATGGAAACTAGACGAAGTCCACTAGGATGAATGAACCTGCAACCACAGGCCTAGATTCTTGGTTGCCACGACAGGGTTCAGATGGGAGGGCCAACATTGCTTTATTTTGACCTGTATTTGCTTGAAAAAGAGGCAGATAGATAAGAGGGGCATGATTCTAGCTTCCAGGAAGCTCCAGTTCCAAGACTGAGCTGGAGATTCCAGAGGAAAAACTTTGGGTAAAGAATTTGAAAAGGAAGAAAAGAAAGCACGGGGGAGGGCAGACTTGAGGGCCTCGTGGCCCACATTTTGTCCACAGAATCACTTGCAAAGTTCTCATCTACAAATTTTAGACTCCCCTCCAAGGGGCCCTCAGCTACCTTTCTGGGGTTCTCACTCATGCCCAGCTACCAACCTCCACTCCCATGGAGGGGACTTCCTGGTGCTCCTCACGTCCTCTGTGGACTTTGCCTCCCTCTCCCACGCCTTTTCCTCACATCTGGCATGATCTCTCCATCTGTCTCTGTTGGTTGAATGCTTTCTGTATATTGAGGGCTGTTTCTTCTGAAACATCCTTCATTCTTGATGCCCTGCTCCTTTGGAGCTCATCTACTTATTCCACCTTTGTAACACTCTCCCCCTTTTGTTACTGGTCACTATGGAGGACCACCAGGACAACTCTCCTTGAAAGAAGAGCAATTGGGCCATGAAGATAGCTCAGTGATCTAAGTGTTTGCATAGACAAGCACTAGGACCTGGGTTCAATTCTTGGTCCTGTGGTCTGGGCAAGCCACCAAGGCCAGATGTGGTGATGCATGTCTGTAATACCAGCACTGCAGAGGCTGAAACAGGAGGGTCACTATGAGTCCACGCTACATATTGAAACCCTGTACCAACTACATGAAATTAAAAATAAGAGCAATTATCTCAATCTTGGCTAAACCTGGCCCTATTTCCAAATACTGATATGTACAGAGCTGGCTAGGATTTTTCTTTATCCCCTCAATTGGTTTTAAGCAATGCAAATCGGTCCAGCCGAGGTACTGATGTGTAGTTTTTGAAGCAAGGAGGCAGGTCAGTGTTACCTCATCCCCACAGCTCTCCCAGACCATCTGTGAGCCAGGTGGGGTGGAGGGCTGTGTTCCAAGCTGTCAGCTGGGATCCAGCTTTGACCTAAGCAGCTGTGACTTTCCAGGGCACAGGAGATTTCACATCAGCACTGAAGCACCCAACCCAAAACATTAGATACTGCCCTGAATTGCGTGATGACGTCACTCCTTCTGCAGATCCCTCTCTGCGTACCACAGAGGTGATTTCAGGCCTCCTGCCCAGCCTCACGGCACTCACCTACTTCCTGCCATTCTCACAGTCACTCATCCTCAAGCCACGCCCTTCTTTGCAAATTAATAGAACCCGAGTTCAGCCATGGGTTGAAGCCTTTGTTTCAAATGGACATCACTGGGGCTGGATTTAGGACTCCTTGGCTTCCCACAACTACGAATGCCTTCGTGTCTTTATTCCCAGCATGGGCTGTGCGGGAAGTGGTGGGTTGGAATCAACGCACTAGGATTCCAATAACTTTTCCATGGGGTACAAACTAAACTCCTGGGCTGCCGTGAAGAGCTGTAAGGGCCCTCCATTGTCGTCACCTCTGCTTCCCATAAGGGCTCCAGTGTGGCAGCAGCGGAGCCTTGGGGTCACTTGCACATTCTTCTGGCTCAGAGTGAGCTGCTTGGGAAGCTTCTCTCCTTCCCTCAGGAGGTGCACGATCATGGGCCAGTCCCTTATGAGCAGAAGCAATGGCGGTAATGACGTCAGCTGACACACAGTAGTGTTCGGCGTGACTCAGGCATTGGACACCCATGGGCTCATTTAGCACCCAAGAACTCTACAAAGCGAGTATTACTATACCCTGTGTCACACAGATGGGGAACAGAATCTAAGGCAGATCCAGTAATTTAGCCAGGGCTCCACGGGGACGGTGCGGAGGAAGCAGGCTTTGTGTTTACATAGCTAGGTTCCAGAGGCCATGTTTTGACCACTGTGCAACACAGCACTAGCCTTCCTGGGCCTCTGTAAGACAAAGGTTACCTTGCAGGGTGGTCATGAATTTTAAATAAGATCATAGAAGAGAGGTGCTCAGCAGGACCGTGCTGAAGGAACCATAGTCGCTGTAGCTGGCATCAATGCGTGCTGCCTCTGCCCTCTTCCTGCATCTAAGCTCAAGACGTGAGGTCTCGCCTCTTATCTTCTTCCTCTCAGATGATTTCAACCTGTGCCTGGCTGGGACTTTCACAACAACACTGAGAGGGTGTTGCTCTTGGTTAGCTGGGAGTCCACCCCAGGTCATAGATAGAGGAAGGATTCTAGCATTGTCTTGGAGGTCTGAGCCACTGTGAATTTGGGATTTTCAGAGCATTAACTCCCCAATCCCCAAATTCTGTTTCATATCATTGATCTGACTATTTTTGCCTAGGTCTCTTGTGTAACATGTCAACTTGATGTTTTCCTGAACTGTTCTCTCCTCTTCTTTTTATCATCCCTTGCTTTTGTGAGGTCCCTTGTGCTTTCCTCTATCACGTTAAGCTGAAGGCCACTGTCTGCAGACTGTAGCTCTCACTTCAGATCCCCAGCAGGTTAGATAGTATCTCAGGCCTCCAATCTCAGCCAGAATGTCCTGACCTAGGACCTCTAACAGCTCAGGGATACCTGAATGGTTTTTAGGTTGTGAGCCGCTTTCCCTAGGAATGTCTTGTTCTCTCCTTAGGTTTAGTTTATGCAAGGGGTAATAAGACTAATGGCAGGATTTATATGGTGATGGCTTGTGCTTCCTTCCCTGAATAAAGTCAGCACTGAACAGAATCCAGAACGTCCTTCTGTCCTAGGCTTTAGTCTTTGTGAAGTGGCTTTGCCTTGCAATAAGCTTCTTCCATATTCTGCATCCCCGATTCCTTCAAGGAAACCAAGCCAAGCCAAACCAAACCAAACCAGACCAGATGAGACCAGACCAGACTAAATGAGGGAAGATGATACCAGACCAGACCAGATCATATCAAACCAAACCAAACCAAGCCATCTTTCTTTTTAAAATCATGTCCTCCCTACCCAGGTCCACTAACTTACGGGATAATGCATTTCTGATTCTGCCCCTGGAGAATTCAACCACTTTTCCAGTGAACCCAGAAGATAGTATACAAGTGATCCCTCAAATTAATAACGCCCCAAAGCTCAAAGCTATCAGTTTCCTTCATAGCCCAGTTTATTATTACTGGTACAATTAAATTCTAGTGCATGCTGTGGCCAAGTGCATCACAGCCTGGAAGGCTTCTGCTGATATCTTCACAGGGTCAAATCTGTGCTCTGTAAAGAGGTAAGCATTCAGGTCCAGGGCCTACAGGGCCTGGGGTGGGGGTGGGTGAGCACATGCATATCTTCAGGGAAGAGCCAGCTGAAGACGGTACTGCTGTGCCAGCACAGGGGCCCTCTTGCGTGCGTCAGCCCCGGCCTCATCGGTTGAATTCACGCTCTTACTACACAGCGACAATTGGACATGATTCCCAGATCCTCTTCTCTGCACTTTTCCTCAGTTTACCTGCCCTCCTTTTTGACATGGCTCTTAGAGCCTTTCATGCAGTTGGTACCACGGTGGGTCTATGTATGGTGGCCAGGGAGGAGCCAAGAAGTGATGACAGAACTTTCTAGATGTTCTCGTCAATATCCTCAAGTTTGAGGGGCTTCATCTTGGTGTGGCTCTGGTGCCACCCACATAATGAGATCATGAAAAGCAATGGTGTGAGCTGGTTCCCAGGTTGCCAGGGCTGGGAGGCCCAGCTTCCCTGTTTGCTAGCAACATGACCCTGGCTGAGTTATACAACCCCTCTGGTCCTTTATTTCTTACTGATTAAAATGGAGACGTTAGTACTTCTTGTCCTGTGGGATTACTGAGGGCTTAAAATGCAGTGCACATAAGGTGCTACACTACCCTGTCTAGAACCCAGCAGCTCCCAAGAAGGCTGCCATCCTGGATACTGCACCATGGAAACTGGCTTTATAAGTTATTTGCACCAGATGGGTCAGAAGAAATAAGGCCTGTATGTCACTGCTGCTCATTTCTCCCTATATCTAGCGTCACTTATAATGTAATAGAGTTTAGAAAACTTTGATTTGTTTATCACTTTAGTAGAATGCAGCTCAGAAAAATCTATGCTAATTACTTGTCATCACATACAAAAGTTCTCCAGACACTAGGAAGCTTTCTAGGCCCCGGGTAAGATGGCCTATGGTGTGCTCCAGCTGGATGCCCAGGTTCCTATCTCTCAGGGTCGTGGCTGGCAGTAGGTGCACCAGAAGCTACAACTGGGCCCTGGGAAGTTGGAGGAATAGGCTTCTGCATCATGCTTTCCATTCTACCCTCAGCCCTTCCCCATGGAGTTCTTTGAGCTACGTGAGCACACACTTCTGCTGGAACTGCAAAGACACCCTTTAGAAGTTTTGACCAAGTGGGAGAAACAAATTTTCTAGCAACACAAGTCAGAAAAGTGGCTACTATGGTGGTGGAGGGGGAGTTTTTGAGGGAAAAAGCGTGACAGAACTTCTCAGGGTGTCGGAGAGCTTCTGTCTCTTTACCTAGCTGGTGAATGCAAGATATAGATTAAGGGCCGTTGTCCTCAAGCTGAGTCCTCCAATGTGTGTGTCCTGCTGTGTGCAAGGACAGCCCCGGGAACAGTGCCGCGGCCCCCAGTGTAGGCGGAGTACTGCGGGCGGTTCGTATGTCATCTGGCTGCCTGACCCACTTTCTTCTGGAGACAAAGAAGTTCTAAGTCTCTGTATCCATTACACATCTTTCTCTTCCTCCACAAGTGTGTTTATATCCACAGGTTTTATTTATATCTGCAGTCACATCTATATATTTAAATCTGGAGAGAAGAGGAGTGTTATATGTGCATGACTAAATATAGGGTGATTTGCTTCTTTCAAAGAACAGGAAGATCTCAGTTTCATTATGTTTCTGGAACAGGACACACTGCACACACACACATGTGCACACACATGCACATACATGCACAAGTGCATGCACATACATGTCTGTGCACCCATGCGCTAAGCCTGGGTTCCCAATCAACAGCCTCAACCCATTCCCCTGCTCCCATCTCAGATGAGATGATAACACTGACCTTGATGACGATCTTGGGGATGACCAGCGCAGTGGACTTCTGCTTTGCCAGGACATCCTTGGTCTCGTTGATGCGAGCTGTGACGAAGAAGTGCAGGAAGGCCTGCTCCAGCAGCTGGCCCATGTACTCACCGGCTCTGACGAGCACCTCCTTTTGCTGGGCTGCCAGGGGCAAAAACATATAGGTTGGCATCAAGGCCTGAGGCCAGATCTCTGTTGCATTTCTCCTGGTTCCTCATCCTTCCCATGTGAGCCTGTAAGCCTAGACTTTCTCGGCAGCTTTTTCCACATCAATCTGGCACCATGATTTTTCTATTAAGAGAAACAAAGTGCTGCAAGCAATGTCCATTCAAGTAGCCCCTGTGCTGTCTGCCATGTAGAAGGCCTCTATTCCAAATGTTTATGTCCACAAGTCACTGTTGTTAGTTGTTAGGTTCTGGGACAGGCCATGAAGGACACATCTGCAGGATGGACAATGGTCCTGGCTCCCTTTCAGTCCCTATCTAAGCTGAGGATGGTGAATTTTCTCTTGTGGCTCTGGCCCATTACTTCCAGTTTCTAAGCCTAAGGTTCTAGAGGGCAAAGGGCAGGCAGCTCTTCTGTAGGCTGAGCCAAGGTGTGGTGCCTGCCCGACCTCGTGGAGCCAGGTGTCTGTGCTGCACCATCAGCTGACAGCCCAGTGAATGACTCGGGCCCCCATCCTCACCTACAGGGCACAAACTCCATCAATGCCCACAATGCCCATCTCCTCCACCCTTCTGCCCTGTGTCTGGCATTTGCCAGGTTCTTCCTCCTGCAGAAGCTGTGGAAGGAAGCAGATCTGAGGGCTGGAATTTGACGTGCAGAATGGTGTGTTTTAGCCCACCATACTGAGGTGTAGTCCCATAGGGGGACAGAATGCTGTTGGCCCGAGGAAGCATTTGCCCATGCTCATCACCTGTAGGTGGGACCCACACCTGGACCGGATCTTCAGACCAATAGCGCTACTGTGAGAGCTGGTTAGAGACACGGGCGACCCCATTGCACCTCTGAATCAGGATCTGCATTCAGTCAGATCTCAGATGATGTGATCTCACTTGAATGTGAGAATCTCCAAGGGCAGGAGACTCAAACAAGAAATGCAATTAAAGGAAATTGGGATGATCTTAAATTTCACATCACAAGAAATCCATTGAATCTTATTCAACTGGAAAGACTGGTCATTCTAGATAGGCAATTGTTTATAGAAGAGGGCTCCTACACTGGGGATATTTGATGATGTCTAGAGACTTTTCTGCTTGTCATTACTGGGCTTGGGAGTAGCTCGCTACTGGTACCTCATGGATAGAGGCCAAGGATGCTGCTAAACATCTTACAATATGCAGAACAGCCCCCCAACAAAGAAGTGTCCAGCCCTAGGTGCCGCCATGCCAAAGCCGGGAAACCTTGCCCTAGACCAAGGTTTGATGGCAAGCCTTTTAAAGACCAAGAACAAACTATAGCCTAAACCCATTTTCTTTTTAAAATCCCAAAGTGCCAAAACAGCAGTGAAACTTGAATATTAAAGTTTAAGTTTAGGAAGAAACAACTCTACATTAACATCTTTTATCTTAAAAGAAAAACACAGTAACATGTGTGCTATAGGCTTGCCACTGGGGCCCTAGACCATACATATTATTTAAAAGCACTTGTCTGCTAAAGACAAGTACTCAACAACTGCTTGGCTTGATTCCGGGACAGGATTGCTCCATTTAGGGCCCACTGTGGAAGCTGTCACCATGCCAGAGGAGCGAGGTGCCCATCTTCCTGGTCTGGACTTGACCTCCAATGAGCACAGATGGCCTGTTTGTCACAGCCCAGGTCTGAACTGATGTAGGCCTTGAAGAGCATGCATTTAACCCCTGCCTACCTCCAATAGCAGTAATAAAAATGAACTTTCAACTACTTCTACCGGGCTGTGTTTGACCTCTAGGTATCTTCACATATTCTTGCCTTCCTTCTACCTGTCATACTGAGGCTGTTGCTACCCTGATAGTCTCAGCATCAGGATGTCTTTCTTCTCAGAGGTAGAATATTCCCTCAATCACAGCACTAAAGAAACAGGGCTGTGCCTCTGAGCCCCAGAGAACTGAGCTCCTGAAATAGTCTGTTATGTAAGAGCTGTGTTTTGCCACTGCACAAGAAATTGTTCCAGATAAAGTTTATTAAACGTGGCAAGAGAAGGAGGAATAGATTTTCCCTCTCTGAGCGGCAGCACTGGGATGCTGCCAATATCATTTACAGTGTCTGGGGAAATCCAAGGGAGACACAGACTGGAGCTGCCTCATCATTTTCCAAAAAGCAAAGAAAACTAAATATAGCCAAGTGGAAATGATAGCACCTTTGAAGGTATTGGGAGGCTTAAGTTATTCAAATCTCCCAAACTGATTCTAGCCCACACACTCCCTTTAATCATCATTCTGGAAAGTCTGCTGACCATTCTACTTGGAAAACTTTCTTTGCAACCGAGGTTGGCGTGATCAAGGTCTGGAGCTGTGTGGCTTTTTGTGATATTCCAGTTTGTCTTGAATTGCAGCCTGCCCTTCAATTTATTACATGTAATTAATGTCACCTACCTGCAGAGTTAAAGAAGAAAGAGTTTCCAGTTGCCTTCAAGTAATTCAGGACAAGCTGTGGGTGGGAAGTACACTACTGTTGACTCAAGCTCATGTTTGGTCAGCTGTCCCTAGATCAGTGACTAAGAGGAGAATGTACTATGCTAGCCCACCAGCTGCTCTGAGCTCATTCTGTAATTGGGTTAGAGAGAGGAGGAGACAGAGATTGGCATGCAGGATTCTGTGGAGATCGGAAGCCAGCAAGTGTTTAATTCACTGTCTAGAGTTCTATGCCGGACAACAGGTCATGGAGCCATGAGCAGGAGAACAGTGCCCCTGGGGCCCGAGTCAGTACCTAACTGGCTCACCGTCACTGCCTGAATGGAGCCTGAGTTCTACCATCTGCTTTGGGACTCATTGCTGTGTGTGGCCTTGACTACGTCAACTCACCTTTCTCAGCTTTCTAGCCTCCGTTTCCCCAAATGCTGCAAGTCACCACGTGTCAAGCTTTTCATGTGCGTTTTCTCCCACTTCTTTTCTTTCATACTTTCCCCTTCTCACAAGCGTGCCCAAGCCGCCAGCCTTGCAGGCGGACTCCACCCCCAGAACATCCCTCCGTCTGCCTTGTCCTCACGACTTCCACTGTGCAGCACGTCACCATCTTTCAGCCGGATGATGCGTCAGCGTCCTAACTGGTCTCCGAGCTGTAGCTGAGCTTCCCCTGCAAGGCTTTGCCAGTGCGGGGGTGAAAGTGGGCTCCCTCAGCCCAGGTTAGACCAAGCTCCTGTGCTTGGTGGCTTCTCAGCTCACTGGGAAACAAAAGCTGAAGTTCTTACGCGGCAGAGTTCTCTACGTGACCTGCATGCACCCTCATTTCCCTCTTCTCACTGTTGCTCCTGGTTTAGCCTGTTTTCTATTATTATAACAATGAGTGCCCAAGAGGGTACTTTGTAAAGAAAAGAGGTTATCTGGCTCACAGTCCTGCCGGCTGACGGGCCCAAGCAGCATGGTGTTGGCCTCCTGGCTGTATTCTACCCTGCTGGAGCGAGACAGCTTGTGCTGCGCAGCTTAGCTCATGCAGCGGCCTTGCTTTATGACAACCACTCTTCCAGGAACTCGTTCACTCGGTGAGAACCGTATTAGTCTCTGCAGAGGGCAATGTTCCCACAGCTTAATTATCTTCCACTGCGCTCTGACTCTTAGAGGTTTCACCGCCTCCCAATGTTAGGATCCCTCAGATCATGCTTCCAGGCTGCTCCCCAACCACAGCAGCTCCCATGCTACTCCTGCCTGTGCATCAAACATATCAGACATGCGCTGGCCCCAGGGCCTTTGCACACGCAGGGTCTTCTGGTTGCACTGCCCATTCTTGCCCTTTTGTCAGCCCTCTCTGTCCAACATCATGCTACAAGACAGGTTTGCTTTGGCCACTGCACCCAGGAATGTCACTCCCTGTTCCTCTTAGCCTGCTTTACACTTTCCAATTACATATGCAATTACACTGTGTACTCACTTATTTAATTGCTTCTTGTCTGTTTTCCCCCAGAAGATCAGGAACTCCCTAAAGGTGAGCATTTCTATGTCTCCAGTACAAAACAGAACCTATCTATGTATGCACTAAATCCATGCCTGGGGAGGAAAGGAAGCATCCTGTGGTGTGGGCAAGTTACACCCATATGCAGATGAGAAGAGACAGTGCTCAGACTGCGTAAGCAGTGTGTTCAGGGACACACAGCTCATAGGTGACAGACTCCTACCTTACATCCAGATCTGCCTAACTCCAAGTCACAGGCTCTCCAAAGGCAAGTGTCTGTCTGTTCTAAAAATTAGGCGACTCTCCTCTTCAGCCCTTGAGGCTGGCTATTCTTTGCTGCAAGGATCTATTCCTCCCACTCGAGATTTTAAAGTGTTAATTCTCCTAGTTTCCAAAGAAAATTCCATGGTGATTTCTTAACTGTGAGCTCTATTGCTGAAGCTACAGATAGTCATTTCCTTTAAGTTCTTGGAAATAGAATTATAAAGAATAGCTTCCCATTTTTCTGAGAATGTCCCCATGAAGGGTGGCCTGATTGTGGACAGCCAAACTCAAGAAAAAGTGAGACATGTGATTTTGTCACCCCAGAAGGGCACATAGTCATACTTGCCTCCACTTTGTAAAAATTATTATTTGAATGCCTATTTTCCCTTTTTCTTAACAGTGCCACATATCAGATGAGGAGAAACCCAGCTCCCTTTATGGTCATGTCTTTTCTGATCTCTGTTTGACTTAACACACTGCCTAGACACCAGTTTCTTCTGGTCCCCACATTCTGCTGGCTCTGTGGTAGACTGCCATGTCCACGAATACTAGCATCCTCAGAAAAAAGAGACCATCCAGATCATAATTCCCACTGCAGGCTCCAGTGAACCATCCTGCCCTGCTTAGGGTATTCTGAGTTTTTGCAGTGATGAGAATGCTTTGATATTGTGCAAGGGAGTGCGGAGGGAAGGAGGATGTGAGAGAGGCCCCACAAGAGATGCTGAAGAGTCCAAAGCTCTCCACAGGCTCTGGGATGGCGCAGTCTCGGCCTGCAGCCTCCTCTCCCAGCCATGGGCTCTCTCTCCAGAAACCAGGGGATCAGCTTTGTGGGGTAGCTTATGGGCAGAACTGAGATTTCTCTCTCTCTCTCTCTCTCTCCCCTCCCTCCTCCCTCTCTCTTTCTCTCTCCCTCCCTTTTTCTCCCTCCCTGTCCCCGCTCTTTTTCTCTCTCTTTTATATTTTAGGGAAGGGTCTACAGGGTGCTCAGGGTCTTACTACTAGATCAGACTCATAGCAATCCTCCTGTTTTAACCTTCCAAGAGCTGGGATTACAGGTGTGCACCACCACACCCCGTCTCAATTGCCATTTCAGCATGCCCCGGGGCAGGGCCAGCATGGTAGGTCCAGGGATCAAACCCCTTTTCTGAACTGTTTGGCCAGCCCTTCTCTCTTCGCAATGGTAAAACAAAACACTGTTCCTACTGGGCAGCCTCTGAAAGCCTTTCCTAAGTGGGGGCAGTTACCACTCAGGGTCTGTTCTCTGAGCTGAGTGCCTTACAAACTTTCCTGTGTACCCACACCCTTTGAGATCTCCTTAAAATGCAAATTCTGATTGGGGGAGCTGGGTGATGCTTCCTGCCCAGGGACTGCACACTGCATAGACAGACAAGAGGTTGCATTTAATCCTCACAACTCTGGGGGTTCTGAACTTTGGAAATGGTGTTCATGGCTGTGCATGAGATGGAAAGATGGAAGTAGAGGGTCTTCTAGATGAGGAGATTTTTTTGCTATGTGGTCCATACTCTGCAGCTCTAGGGAGAACTTGAATTTGAGAGATATGAGTGGATAGTGTCATTGTTGGAGACAAAGACCTGGATAATAAGGTGTGTGTGTGTGTGTGTGTGTGTGTGTGTGTGTGTGTGTGTGTGCCACATCCTGGTTAACTTACAGGCAAAAGGCTCCAGCGCCACCTCAAATGTCTTGTTCTTGAATTCCGTCTTGGAGACCCCCGTGTAGAAGGTTATGTTGCCTGAGAGATAGGCTGTGATGTTGTAACGGTTGGGGCTGTTGTTCTGGAAAGTGACGGTGACCTTGAAGTCCTTCCCCAGCACAGCATTTTCCACTTGAAAGTCCATGGCCACATTGGACCTTGACTTGACCAGGCCTTGCGTTTGGAGGTCCTTCTTGGCTCCATACATCAGGGCGGTTTCTAGGGCCAATCTCTCTTCTTCCTGACCTAGGAGAAACTCAGAGATAGTAACAAGGAAAAGGAACACAGCACCGAAGAGAGCGTGTCTTCCTAAACATACACGGCACGTGTTGCTCTTGCTGAGCAGCCTTGGCAGCTCTGCACTTGCCTGCATCTCTGAGGCAGGTGCAGTCAGACCTGCTATTACTCCTGCAAAGGCAGGGTCCCAGAGAGTCAGTGACCTGTGCCACTGTCTGTCCAGTAGGTGGCTGGGCCACAGCTTACCAGGGAAGAGGATTCCTGAAGGGGTAGCTCTGAGGGTTGTCTTTCAACGGCAACTATTCCAGGGCAGGGAAGTTGAAATCATCTAACTCTTCTTAAACCATGTTGTCCATCTGTGTCTCTTCCCAAATCCAAGCCACACAGCTGTGTCCTGTGTCTCTCCCTTCTGCGGGCTTGGTTTTCTCTGACCTACGAGCTCTTTCGCTCTCCCCCATACAAGACCTGTCTCCTCCTTCTCCTACCTGGATGATGCTCACTTGTTTCTTCCTTGCCAACCTTAGAAATCTCCTACCCTGCTCTTCTCCACCTTCCACAGTGGCCACTGGCCTCTGGTAGAATGCAGAGAGGGTTTGTCCTCAAGCTGTCTGCAGCTCCAGGACCCTGGGCTCTGGTGAGTTGTTATCCAGTCTTCCCTCACCAAGGGCTCCCCATGTTGTCTGGAGCCTCTTCTGTGCTGTTCATAGCCTTCTTTAGCCTATCAGAGGCCTGAGACAAAAGCCTCCAGCAAACAGAACTCACAAGATGCATCCACCAATGAACATCTGTCTGTCTGTCTGTCTGTCTGTCTGTCTGTCTGTCTGTCTGTCTGTCTATCTATCTATCTATCTATCTATCTATCTATCTATCTATCTATGGCACTGGAGATTGAACTCAGGCCCTTCACACTGAGCCACACCCTCTGCCCAGTCTTTATTTGGTGGCAGAGTCTTGCTAAGTAACTTACTTGCTCGGATTGGACTCATATTTGGGGTTCTTCTGCCTCAGCTTCCCAAAGTACTGGGATTACAGGCACGTGTCATCCTGCTGGGCCTGAAGCATGTTTGTGAGGTCCCTGTGGATAGGTGAGGGTGTATTGGAGTCCTAACGCTGATTGAGATGTGGTGTCACTTTGAGAAAAGTGTCTTAGAAAAGTTTCTAAGGTGGTGGTAGAAGTGGGGGGGAGCAGAAATGAGGGCGATTTTGCTGTGGAAGCAGAAAAAGACAGCTCTGTGTAGGTGCGGAAGCCAGAGACGCAGACTTCAGTGGGGGCCTGGAGGGCACCTATCCGTCAGGCGCTGATGTGCCAGCTTATGGCTCTGAGGTTTTTGACGCAATGCCTGGCTTTGTAGAGGGCCCTGTGGAGGTGCAAAGGGAGGATCACCACCCATCATGCATTGTGGAGAGAGGAGATGAAAAGACGAAAACAAATTCCTTGGTTTGTAAAAACTACTAATGTGAAAAGCTAGTGGGAAAAAAATCAGTTCAAAATAAGAATGCTGGTTTTTATAATTATGTTAATTCAAAGATATTATCTTCTACCTTACCTGGTTAGTAATTGAATGCAGTGATGGCGAAAAGGCTAATTAATCATAATAACTACCATTTAGCACTAATTATGCACCAGGCATTGGGATCAATGCTTGTGCATTATTTCGTCTCATCCTCATCACAATCTAATGGTGAAACACTGCTAATACCCCCTATAAAATAAGGGGAGTGACTTCATGGGCTCGTTAGGTGGATGGGAGGGAGAAGAGCAAGTTGGAACAACTCTGGAAGGTCAAGGAAAGGGCCAGCTGGCGTGGTCTGCAAACGTGAGAGTGTGTGTATTAACAATTTCCCTGGTTGTCCACACTGCACGGAGGTGCCAGAAACCATTGGTCCAGGGCAAGCGCTGGCAACAGCGTGTGTTTACAGATCAATAGGAGGGAGGTGGGGTGAAGGGAAGAAGTGGTGAGGGACCTAAAAATGTGGGAGGTATTTTAGCAGAAATCATAGGGCAGACACATCCAGGAGAGAGAGGGCATTAGCGATTATCACTTTGGCCGGGGGTCAAATGTACATTTAGGTAAAATGCCGGAGGCAAACGAGAGCAGCAGGAACTCAGTCAGAGAGGTGCCGCCCGTGGAAAAGAAAGGAGCTAGTCCAGGAGAAGGGACAGGGCAGAGAAATACTTGTGCAGAGCTGTGCCTTGATATTGGCTGGGGACAGAGGACAGAGCCTCGAACTTCCTTCTGGGGAAGCATCTGTCCCAGGGCCAGGCCCTGCCAGGATAAAATGGCTGGGGCTATTTCAGGAAGCACAGAGCCAGTAGGAGAGAATGGCAAAGGTTCCCGGAGCCCAGCAGAACCATTCCTGTCTCTGGGCACTTATGCTCTGAGCTCTGGTGTCTTATATAATTCAGGGATCCAAGCAACGCTGAGATTATCTAAGCCAGGCTGTATATTTCTGAGATTCCTTAGTAGCCTCCAGGAGCAAGTGGAAAACATTTTCCTGTTAGCTAGGGTGTCATAGGAAACCATTTTTCCTGTTGGGGAGCACTTTCATCACTGTCCTAGTCTAAGTGCCAGCACCACCTTCTGCTCCCCAAGCCCTTACCCTGTGCAACACGTCCTCACACCCCGGTCTGTCAATCTCTCACCACACCTACTTGATTTTCTTTCCTCTTCCTTGTCACAGTGCTTGTCCCTGTGTGATGCTACCTCCCCAGGGGAGCAGGGCTGGGGGTCTGCCTCCTCTACCTATGTGCTATAGCTGTTCCGGAGCTTCTGAGGGCTTCCCAGGACCCCAGAGATTTTCAAGACTATGCAGCTTTCGCCTTTATCCTAGTGCTGCACAGTCCGGCTCCAGTCACTTCGCATTCAGTTTGGAGCAGCTGTGAACGAACCACCCTTGGGAGTCACTTCAAGCTGCTGGAGCCCCTGGTGCTCCAGGCACTGCATGAGCCATGGGCAAGAGACACAGCCATTTCTTGTGGGTCCACAGGTCTGCATCACTGAGGCTGGGATGGATGCTGGCACCAGTTGAGGTGCCTGGGAACATGTGGGAGGGAGCATTAGGCTCCCCGAGGAACAGGGCAGCCTTCTTGAGGGGTTCTTTTCGGCACAGCGAGCAAACACAGGGAGGTCAGAGACAGCTGGTCTCCGTTTCCCTGCTCATTCTTAGTGGATGCTGTGGAATGAGGTCAGTCAGAGGGCTTGGGGTTGCAGTTGAATGTTTGGGAAGCAATGGTTAGAGCAAAGCTTTAGGCAGTTCTGAAGCAGCCTTGGGCTTCCATGTGAGGTACACCACACACAAAGCACGGCCAAGGGCAGACTGGGGGAAGGAGGATGAGGCAGTCAGAGGAGGAACCAAGCTCTTGTTTTCCCAGGAAATACAGTGACAGCCCAAACTGGTTGGCTGTCAGAAGGGCAGGATCACTACCAGAGGTGGAAACTCACTTTTAGTGGACACTTGCCACGTGCTGGGCCCTCTAGTGAGGGTTTCACACACCTGATCCAAGCAGAGCGGGAGGAGATGAGCTTCAGAGGGGATGCGTGGTGAGCCTGCAGCTGGATTTGTTCCTGGGTTGTCTTCACTGGGACAGGGAGTGCAGGAGGAGTTGTGTCTAGGATGCAGCAGGTGAGAGAAGGCGGGCTTTGGAAGGACTCAGTTTCAGGCTTCCAGGGAACCTTTAGGTCAAGACCCGATGGGCACCGTCATGGGGTGACCTGCACATTCCTACGGTAGCCAGTGTTAGGGGGAGCTATGAGGAAGTCAGAGAGCTGTCCACAGAGCCGAAGACACGAAGGGTAGGACTGAACAGCAAAGCCAGCTGGCAGTTGCAAAAAGCGACGGGAAACAAGAGAGAGGAGCAGAGGGGGCTGCGGCACCGGGAGAAATCCTGTTATAGAAACGAAGAGGGTCTCGAGAAAAGGGGCCCAATTAGCACAGCCAGAAAGCACAAGCGCGTCAGGTGACACACGGCCTGCACAGGGTGGATTCCGCACAAAACAGGCCGCGCCCCTGCTGAGGAACAGTGTCCAAGAAGCTGGGAGTGAGAATCAAGGGCCATGGGCGAAGACTGCTCAGGAAAGGCGCAGGGGCTGCTAGGCCCGAGTCGGGTGTGCTCACAGGGGGTACATGGCTGAGGGTGACCGTCAATTGTTTAAATGTAGGAAACATTTGAAGTCTTCACTGAAAGGAGAAAACAGCAAGGGGAGCTGAGAATACGCGATAGAGGGAAACCTGAGGGAGCGAAGAAGGAACCGGCTGGAGACACCAGCGGGAATGCAGACCCACCGCCACAGAGGAAGTTGTCAGGACTCTGGCTTCCAAAGCTTTCTAGTTTCTTCATCTTATAATTTGAAAAATGTTGTAAAATTGATACTAATCTTTAGCTAGTTGGAGTGAAAAATTATCCTTCCACGGTTTAATTATCACAGTGAACGTCTAAATGTGATCATAGTTTCTTTTCTGTTTTCCTACTCATCTCCATGCTTTAGAGCCCACATTCAGCCGCTGGAGATTCAGAGAAATTACACGAGAGAGTCGCTGCGAGACCCCGAGCGGCAAACACGCAGCCACGGAGGCTGCCAGCCCCTGCCTGGGGCCGAGTTCCTCCGCCATGCTGAGATGGAGCATCCACCCTTTCTCCCAACAGCACTCTTTCCAGGCATTCCCAGAGTTAGAGTTTGGGATGCCCGTCTTCTCCTTGATTAGCAAGCTGTGCACCAGGGATCAGGCTACAGCATAGGGTGGGGGGAGCCTCTGGCTGTGCAGATCCAGGGGTTCTAGTTGTGTCTCCCCAGCCTGAACGTCCTGCCAAATTCCGGAGGACTGGGCCGCAGAAGGCTTCCTCATGGAAACCGGAGCCCTTTATTTTAATCTGTTTCTTTCACTGGCCATGCCCCAGACTCCTCTCCGTGAAGACTGGTTTCTGATCTTTCCTCTCTTGGCATCTGTTCCTGTCCGGTTTCCTCCACTGTCACCTCTGAGGCTGGCACCTCATGGCAGCCGCATTCCACTGCATGTTTTGATGAGGTGTCTGGTGGCTCGGCTCACTGACAGCTGCTTCTGGCTGCCCCTTTTCTCACTCCCCTGTCTGATCAGGACCCAGGTCTTCCAAGGAGGGAGAGTTTGTGCTGCAGCCCCTGCCTTGGTCCTCTTCCTGGAGACTTTCCTGCTTCTGCTAATTCAGATTTCTCCTTCAGACTCCATGCTCTGACCACTGCTCTGTGGGCGGTACCCATTCAATGTTAAGTAAGTGGGCACATCACATGACCTCACTGGAGAATGAGCGGAACCCTGAAATGGGAACAAATGGACTGGCCCTTGTGCTCCACTCTGGCAGTGGTGACACCCTGCTTATGTGCTATGGCACTGTGGGGATGACAAGAATCTCTCTGGCTGGAATCTGGGCTGGGAATCTCTCCATGCATCCTGTAGCATCTGCCTGCCCCGTGTCAAAGCAGTCTTCGGCCTAGATGAGCAGGACTGGTTCTGATTTTCTCCATAGCTACTGGGGAAGGCTAGGCTGTTCGCGTCTTCACCTGCGCATGGCACTCACACCATAGCAGGTGGTGAAAAGCAAGCTGCTGACTGCATGAACGCATGAGCGCATAAATGGAGGACCGCGGCAGCTAGCGTCCTTCACATTGCCTGTGGAGTTTCCTCTTTTCCTTTCCAGATCTTTTTGTTTGAAACTCCACAATAGGAGGGCAATGTTTGCTTGTTTTGTTTTTATTGTGTTTTATTTTAGTCTTTAAATATCCTTTAGGAAATGCCCAAAAGAAAGAAAAGAAAAAAACAATCTTTTGTTGTGCAGTGGATAATAACCAAATGAAGGAGACAATAAATCTTTTCAAACATATAATGAAAATTCACTCGTTCAGATGACAAAAAATCTGGATTTCTAGCACGATATGCACACACATTCTCTATTCAGCAAGCTTTTTCTTTATAGTGCAAATTGCTTTTGTAAATAAGAGCAGGAAGACTGCCGAAAATGTTTAAAACAAATCCTGCACTCCTTAGCATTTTAGGAATATTGATGAATATTTAGGGATATGCTAATTACTCATCATTTTTATTCATTCATGAAAATAAATATAACTCCTAAGAACTTCTAAAAGCAAAGTATTTGCAAAATATATTCCATGTTATCCATCAAGACAAGCAACATACTCATTTCCTGGCTGGTGTTGGCCTTGACCGGCTCTGAATCCAGCCCCCAGGCATGCTGAGGTTGATGTCTTATTAAGTTCTGAAGGACTCTAAGTACAGGATGGCACTGTTTTGGGTCTCTTATCCCTGGCTATATGGAAACTCCTGCCCAGCTTTCTTTAACTGAGCTCTGTGACATTTCCTTCCTGGACTTTGCTTTTTTGAATTGCTTGCTTGGATCAAATGTCTCTCTTCTTTGTTCCCAAAGGTCCCTCGGCATAATTACCCTATCAGCCTCTGCCAACTCACTGTCGGGATCCCCTTCATGAAACCCAATGCATGCATGGGCATGGGGTAGACACTCAACATGGATTGAAATGCAATGGAACTCAATAGTGGCATCTGAAACATTTTATATAATAAAAGTTACCAACAAACCACCATAAAATTATTTTATAATTGAAATTGGCCTTCCCCTTAATTAGTCTGAGTTAGAGATGTTGCATTCTCCTATTAATATTGCACTGTCCATGTCACAAAGTTTCCATGAGAATTCAATGGAGTAATGTATCAATAGAATTTACAAAGTACTAAACACATGGAGTGTTTAAATTTACATTTGTAAGCTAAACTCATATTAGTTGTGTGATACATTCCAATAAGATTAGTTAAAATTAAGTTGCATTAGAGAAAGAATAGAGTCTAAATTTTGTTTAAATAGACTGGATTTCAAACCAACCAACTTCATGAACCATGAGAAGGAAAATTCTGTTCAAAGTACACACACACACACACACACACACACACACACACACACACACAAACAAAGCTACATGGACAATTGTGAGTTCAATATTTCTTTCACTTATGGGAATCAGTACTCCTGCCCTAACCAAGAAGGTAGGGCAGAATGCTGGAAGTGTTACACATTCTCTGGAACCCACTCCAAGGTGACAGTGATTAAGTACCAAATAGGCTTGGGCTAAAAGCAAAGTGCATTTGTCTGTAGCAAATTACCTTCTTGGAACTTGTACGTATCAGTAATATCCTGTATCTCATCTCCTCCAATTTGCTTGGTCACAATTAATTTTCCAATGTGGGTGGTATCCACACTTTCTACCACATGTGTGCCATCTTTCTTAGCTGTAATGTAAATAAGGTCACTGTTGACCTGCAAACAAGAAAGCAGAGCTTAGCCATCATCAGATTTACTAAATGCCATGGTTGCCAGCTGCAGCACTATTTGTAGTAGCTAAAATGTGGACTCAACTCAAATGGCTATCAATGGATAAAGGAAATAGGATATAGCTCTCTCTATGTGGATATATGAATATTATTAAATCATAAAAGGAAATTCTGTCCTTTGACATGACACATATGGAATCAGAGGTCATTATGTTGAGTAACATAGCCCAGGTACAAAAGAGACAGATGCAACAGGTTCTTACTCATTGATGGACACTAAAAGGAAAGCAATGGGGCAGTGGCCACTGGAGACTGGGAAAGGCATGGACTGATGTTGAATAAAGAAAATATAGACAAGAGGCTTCGGTCTGATTTCCTATAGCATAGCAAGATATCAGCAAAAATAATTACTAATATATTTCAAAAGGACCACAAAAGAAAGATACAAAATTCCCAGCATAGAAAAATTGCTATCATTTGATGAGATGGAAGAGTGGATTAATCTGATTTCAATATTACAGATTATATATACACATCAAATTACTTTAATGTGCCTATCAAATGAAAAACATTTCTTGTTGCCGCAATCTTTAATTTTCCATGGAGTAGGCATGTCGAGTCCCTAGAGTTGGCATGTGTCTTTCTTCAACTGCAATGGATTTATGAGATCAAGCGTATTTTAAAAATATGGAAAGCTAAGCATTGCATAGTTTTTCTTCCACGAGAACCCCAAATATAAATAAATAAAGGAATAAAATAAAGGAAGCACTGTAGGACACAGAGGCAGACTTAGAGATGGAGGAGATCAGGGGAAGGGAGAAGATGGATGAAAGATGTGAATCACATGCGATCATGAAAATATCTATGTCTGTATCATCTATATGTATATTGTATCAGTATTTGTATCTATGTCATCTATATTGATATTGATATCAATATATTTTCCAATTTCTCAAAGCGAGTGTAAATATGATGTATGGCAAATACCTACTGATAAAATCTAAAAGGTGTAATAGATAGTGTGAGAGGGAACAAAGCTGCTCAAAGAGAAGGAACAACTGGGATGACAGAAAGGAGAAAAGAGAAAGAAGGGGAACAGAAATATCTATGTATATATATGCAAAAGACAGTTTGGATGATGGGACCGCTGATTTCTGCTGGCTTATTGAAAGGAGCAGTTAATGCTGTATCTGGTAATCTGAGCAACTAATTTGAAGGCAACAATATGCAATATCACAGCCATTACTGAATCTTTAAGAAGAAAATAAAAGCACATACTATAGAATTCACAAAAAAATTTTCAAAGAGAGAATCTCCTTTAGATTTATCATGAGGATTCTAAGTGGAGACTATGTGGAGCTGGGGCTATCAGCTGTGCAAGCAGTGATTGCCCATTTCTCTCTTTTCCCTTGCTGGTAATCCCACCTCTGGGAAGCACATGCCCATTTCTTGCCTCCTGATCTCTTCTAAGCCAGCAAAGGCCTAGCTGAGAAGACCTACTTCCAGGAATGAAGGGAAGTCTGCCCAGTGGCTTCTCAGAAAGAATTTTTATTCTTTCTAGAAGGAGAAAGGTTCATAGGTGGGTCTGTTCTTCCCTTCCGACTTGCAGATATCTGTATGGGAAGGGAAGTGGCTCTTGGAACTGCTGTGTCCACTTGGATGGTGTAGAGCAGCTCTGCCAACCGTAGAAGCTGGCAGGCTGGCAAGGGGGGAAACTCGCAGGCTGGACAAGGCAGGTCGACGCTAAACCAGCCTTGGGACCACCTGCTTTAGGATTTCTTCTTAATGAAAATAAACCCTCAATGGTTTTAGTCATATTAATGCTATTACTTGCAGCCAAAAAGCATTTAATTGAAAAATAAGACTGGATAATCCAAGAGGAATTCAGGCAATGTGCTGGTGGCTCAGGAACTAAAAGTGCTGTTTGTACGACTTAGAAATGACACCGAGGGACCATGGTGGCTGATCCCCAAGCTCCTCTAAGGCTTGACTTTTCCACTGTACTTTGCAGCAATAATATCTAAATTTGCTGATGAAGGTAAATTTCCCAAGATTCTCCAGCATGTCTCTGATTACACACACACACACACACACACACACACACACACACACACACACACATCCTTATTGCATTGTTTAAGATCGCTTATGGGTGTTGCATTTATTAACATGGTAGCAGACAGGAAAGGTGATTAGCGCTGCTTGTGATCACAGAAGCATCTACCACATATTTTGCAAGTCCCTCTCCTACTCCTGCTTCTTTTCAGTAGTATCATAATAGGTCTTTCTTGCAGGATGACTGGCAGAATGAACGGAAATAAAAGAACATCAACTACTTATCACAGTGCCTGGAAGAAAGGCAGGCACTGCCTTACTAACACTCAGTAAATGTCATCAATAATTATGTATTATTTAATAGTATTCTCAGATATTGTTCAAGATGCTGGAGCCCTCATGGTGAACAAAATAGATTTAGTTTCTCTATACAGGGTTTACATGGTAGTAAGTGGGATTCTATTTCATCAGAATAACCTGGAGGACTTTTAAAAAGTAGATGCCTAATTAACAAGGTCTTGGGCGGGACTTAAATCTATTGTATTTTTAAGTTATTATTTATT
This sequence comes from Capromys pilorides, assembly GCA_004027915.1. Classification (NCBI taxonomy): domain Eukaryota; kingdom Metazoa; phylum Chordata; class Mammalia; order Rodentia; family Capromyidae; genus Capromys; species Capromys pilorides. The sequence continues at coordinate 27,157 of PVKN010004350.1, forward strand.
TGTTTATTTGATCCAGGGCCTCACTGTGCATCTTGGACTCATAGTGATCCTCCTGTCTCAGCCTCCCCAGTGCTGGGATTACAGGTGTGCACCACCATGCCTTGTATGTGCCTGGGGTTCAGGGGCCAGCACACATGTGGTACTGGGGATTGAACCTAGGTCCTTGCACTTGTCAGGCAGGTGCTTAGACCACCAAGCTACCTCCCCAGCTGCAGTCTATTTTATTTTTAAAGAGGCCTCAGACAACTCTAATGAATAGCAAGGCCCTGGAATCCCTGGAGTACAAGGTAGCGTGTATCTTGAGAGGATAAATCTAAGCTGCTTTGGGAACACACCACGTGGGCATGGGGATCTGGCTAAATAGTAACAGCCAAACTGAAAGTGCAAGATGCACGGGAGTTGTGATCTAAAGAACAGAGGGAGAGAGGGACTGGCATGTGAAATCAGTAAGCAAGCAATTAAGGTAGAAATACAGCAGCTAACCAGAAATGTTTGTCATTTTGGGAGAAATAGTTAAGGAAACTTCGGATGAGCTCCCTGAGAATTTTGGCATTCCCCTTGAGGCAACTCACAGGCCCAAACAGCCACCTTCGCAACTGCAAATTACAGCAATGACAATGACAAATATCCTCTTAATAACAGCTCTCACAATGGCTTGCAATTTTCCAGGGAGAGAAGGCTAAATAGGAAAGTGGCTAAACCTTGAGCTTCCCTTGAGTATACAGTCTAAGAAATTGAGAGAGGCTTGAGCTGTAGACCAGCCCAACAACACTGTCACTCGTGGAGAGAGGACCGGTGAGTCAAGAGGGTGAGATGCTTTTTGAAAGGCATATCGGGATAGGGGTAGACAGAGAGGCTTCTTTCCAAGTGATGTCCACAAGCTTTCTTTCTCATTTTCAGCCTCTAGCCTAGTTCTATCCATCCAGCTACACAGGAGAAAAACTGGGAGAGCAGGAAAAGGTACTAGTGATAGGAAGCACAGAGCCCAACCGCCCAGTAGTCAAGTGCAGGGTGTGCTGCAAGGAAAGCTGGACTTGCATTGTGTGACTCTTGTGAGTCACTGGGTCAAGGGGCTGGTGGGTAGGTCAGTATAGCTGGTGAGGGCTCTGCATGCAAGGCTAGCTTCTTTTCCTTCTTTCTGGTGGAAGAGATTCTTAGTAACAATCCAGTGCTACCACCACACTTGAGGGGGTGCCGGTCATGTGCAACTGTGCATCCTGCAGTGAAATCCGATGCTCTTTACAGCTTCCTGCACCCTGGCTTTATCATCTGTAACCTCTGCCACTGTTCAGGTCTTTGGAGGCTCAGAAAATGTGGGCTATGGCCTCAAAAAGCTAGAAGGTCCACGCAAAAACTTTCACTTGTACCCATAGCATGTAAAAGCATACCCAGGCTGGCAGAAGCTTTAGTTTTCAGGGGCTGGAAAGGCACTCTTATTTTCAGCACCCTGGACAGAGCCCCCAATTACCAGATGGTAGTTGCACACTCTTTAGAGGAAGTGTTTTCTCCAGGAAGTATTGAGACAGTGGTGGTGGCTGCCTGGGCGAGGCATTCCAGGCATGGTTTGTCAAGCACCCACCCTGCTCTTGCCGTTCTCAGCCTGTACTGCTAGGGACTCCGCCAGCCCTGTGTGCATCCCCAGCTGCCTCACACATGTGCCTTGTTTCCCACCAGGACTGCCAGAGCTAGAAATGCAGGTTTGTCTCTATTTCCAGGATGCTGTTTTGAGCAGTTTACTCAGCATCACCTCTTGTTTGTTTGATTCACTCATTCAACTAATATTTATTGCCAACTTCTCTGTACCAGACCTTGCTCTCAGCAGTGAAGCTACATCAGCCCCTTGCTCCATGGTTCTAGTATTCTAGAAGGTAGAGGATAAATTCTGAGGGCAGATGACAATGGTTTATGTAGGCTGTGTGGCCTTTTTGAACAGGTCACCCAAGTGAGGGTTGAATGCAGGGAGGAACAGGACATGCAAGTTATTCTTCTGGGGTAGAAGAAAGAGAGAGTGCTGGGGGAGACAGAAGCACTCCCAGGCAGGGCAAAGTATGGGCCAAACAGACAGGGAGAGTGCTCAGATATTTCTGGAAAAGCAAGAAGGGATGGAGGTAGATGAGCTGGATAGAAAGAGAAGGCAGAAGCCAGAATAGGTAGAATTTAATAAGGATTCACATTCGGTCCAATAGTAATCATGATGGGAAGCCACTGGAAGGTGTAGGGCACGAGAGTGACATGTTTAAACACATTTGGAGGATAATCCTGGCTGATGTGTGGAGAACAAACAGAAGAAGGGCAGGAGATGCAAAGCGTTGGGAGGCAACTTTGTGGGGTTCAACGCGGTACTGAGTTCAGAGGGTAGCAATGGAGACCACAGAGGTGGGTGGATTCAGGATATTTTTTGAAGGCATTTGTGGCAAGATACATGAAGAAGGTTAAGAAGAGAAAACAAAATAAACCTTCAGTATTATACACTACATGAAGGAATGGGTGAATTTTTAAAAAGACACCAAAAAAAGGAGTCACATCTAACAAGGGGAGCAAAATAAACAAGTTTCAAGGGAGAATAAACAATACATGAAGTACTGCACACACTGGATGCAAAGCGCTGCTGACCAAGAAGTGCAGCCCTGCGTACACCCCCAGTGCACCCCTTTAAGGAGCAGGGAGTGGGGAGTGTGGTTCTGAGGATCTAGTTTCTGCTGCAGCAAAAGTCATCTCAGTACCTTTTAGATGCAAGTGTGTACATGTGATCGTACACATATGCGAGCACACGACACAACTGTGGTGTGTACATCTGTGCATGTGTCCCTTGGGAGTATGGTGGTGCAAAGGAAATCAATTAGAAGGAAGTTATGACAGAAGAGAACTGTCTGTGACAATAAGAAACTTCTTCATCAAGAACCTTGAGCTCTTGTTGACCAGAAGAACTCAGGACTCCTGACCCTTACTGCCGCCCTCTTTTCTGTTCATCGCTTTAGAACCCTGAGGGCCTCCATGATTGGGGAGCAAGAGAAATGGGCCTTCAGGACTGGAGGAACCCATCATAGCCAAGAGACATGAGGAAGGAGGAGGCTAGAGAGTCAGGGGATGCCTAGGAAGCATCTTCTCTTCTGTCCCTCTGTGGGCATGAAGGAGGGACAAAAAGGACACGAATGGAGGACACTGTCCTTGCATGCCTTCCTTCTTTCAGGTTATGTTTTCACTTGAGGAGATCAAGGCCCTATGAAAACTAAAACATCCATGCACATGATGCTGGACCTGGACCAGAAGTGAGTAACGAGTGGCCAAGGAAGTAGGCATGCTGAGAAGCAAAGACCGGCGAGTGGCTGCTGAGGGAGGTGGGGTGGCAGAGGCAGGATGATGCAGCAAGCAGGAAGGAAAGGAAGCAGCTGCAGCCTCCAAGTTGAGTCACACAGAGAGAGAGAGAGACTCATTACAGTTTCCTATGGTGCCCCCCATGGTGCATTACCCAGGTCCTTTTGTGAAAGGATGCCTCATACACTTCCAGAAGCTCATGACTATCTCACAAACAGCTCAGCCCTGGAACTGAGCCTGATCCAAAGCAGCACACTACACCCTCTGTCAGAGAGGAATAATTATAACCTGCAAATCCGATGACATTCCTAACACCCTGATCTATATTTAATAACAGCAAAGAGCACTCTCATTAACAGCTATTAGGCTGTTACTTTGTGCAGGGAGGTCTTGGCTTCCTTTACAGTAATAAAACAGTAAAAATATAAAGAAAGCTTTGTGGATTTTGGAGTGATTTCCCCCTAAGAGGTTCTTTGAGCATTTAAACTATCAGGTGACAGCTGGGGAGGTTTGTGCAAATCTTCAAATCCCAAAGTGAAATCAAACAAAACTCCAAGAGCCATAAACCTGGTCTCCTGAGGTTTCTAGAAACAGCAATGACAGCTACCATGGAGGGAACCCAGTACCTTTTGTGTATTCCAAATCTCTGATCTTACTGTCTGGACACCAACACTCGCTTGTGAGCTCCTTTCCCTGACTGTCGCCATTTGTCCAGTTCTGGCCCTTCCCTTCTATCTCCCAGAGGGTAATACAGTGCCCTTCCTGGTTCTCACCTCCATCCAATTCTGTCCTATCCCTGTTCCCGCAGGCCACCAGGGCCATTGTGGATCACTCCATGCTGCCGGCTTCCAAACCGAAGGACTAATTGCCGAGGATGTCAGGGCTCCGTGTGGCTTCCTTGAGCCATCAAATCCCAACCCCCGATGCCCTGCTGTATGCTTGGGGGTCTGCAGAGCTTCGAGCTGCCCATGCACCATGCAGTGCTCAAGTCATCCCTTCTGCCTAAAAAGCCTTCCCTCCCCTCGCTTCTCCCTAGGCCCCTTCGTCTGAATGAACGCTGATCATCTCTCCATCCTATGTGACCACACATCACTCTTCTTGGATTTTGTCACTACACAGATATCCTTTGACCCGTAATGGGGCTATAACATGATAAATGATTACAAGCTGAAGATACATTTAATGAAGTTTCCTGAAGTCAGAAAATCACAGGCGGAGCCCATGGTAAATCAGAGACCATCTCCACGCACACAGGACCTCACAGTCTGACCTCAGGTCACCCTCTTCACTTGTGATATTTACTGTCTGGCTTCAGTTGCCAGCTTGAGTTGTCCGTTAACACACTTCCGTGCACAACTGCAGATTGTACACTGTCTACTGCTCCTCTGATGAGTGGTTTCCTGGCATTTCACTTTTGATGTGTCAGTGGCACTGACATCTTCCACTGAGGATCGTGCTTCCCGAGGACAGGAACCTCTGATTTTCTCACTGCACAGTGCTCTGCACACACGAGTCACACATATTTTGTCTTCTGCAGCAGTTGCGTGGAGTGGTTTCTAGCTTGAGCTCAGGTGCCTACCCAGCTCCATATCTTAGCATCTGTCAAGTAGAACAGATGACTACTAAGAGGTTATTTACCTTCTCTTTGCTACAGTTGTCTTTGTTATAGAATGAGGTGAGTAATAACACCTACTTTAAAGGGCTTCCAACAGCATCAGATGGCAGCTAAGGTGATTATATAGCCAGAACTCCATAAAAGAGAAAGATTAGTCCTGTGTGCTAATTGAGGCGGATACACTGAGAGAGTCATCCTTCTCAGGCTTTTAAATACTCCCCAGTCCTCAGCAGCCGCCTAGCTTTCCTGGCATGGCACTTCATAGATTCGGTCTCCTCTTTCACACTTACTTTGGAGAGTCCTTTAACTGCTTCCTCTGCTTCCAGTCCCTTCTTAGCTTTTCTGGACCTTGGAATCCTTCACCCATTAACCCTACTAATCTATTAAGGGCTGCACTCCTCTACAGGAACAGCATTCCATATCTCTCTCTCTGCCCCAGTGGTAGGACACGCACTACAGTGATCATGTCAAGACTTCAAATGGGGGTTTGTAGATTTTGTTTCATGTGAATTGCTGGGCTAGTCCTAGATGCAAGACGTACACTCTGATGTTCCCACTGATGGGCTCTCTTTTACCAAGTGTTACTCAAATGATGTGGTCAGCCCCTTATTTTCTCTGAAGCAGAGACATTAAATTTACTGGCCAGTAAATCATTTGTCTTTATGGGAGAAAATCTCAAAGCACAGAGTAGAGAAACATGGTAATTAAGAATCATATTTTGCACAAAGAATTTGGGGTAGAGTCTAGTTGACTTTGCAAATGCAAGGCGTATGCCACATACCTAGGAAATCGAGAAGTAACAGCCTCTCATCTTGTTCTCTCAGCTGTCAAGAGATTGGGGAGCAACAACGCTTTCCTCCAATTTCTACTTACCTCTGCAAAAACAAAGGGTGCATCAAACTGGAAACACACATGGCCGTGCTTGATGGCCTGGACAGAAGCGGGCCCACAGCGGTACATGCCTGTGCCACACAGAGGAAGATGCATGAGTTTGTTGTCTCTACTTTTCATCAAAAAGGGATGGTTCACAGCCCCGAGTGTGACTTTACTGAGACTAGTTTTCCTCAACTTTATTGCTGATTTTGCCCTCTTACTCTCCACAGTTGGGGACAGCAGATGGCCTGTATGTATAATCACAAGGACTGGATTAGAAATGGTTGCTTAAGCCCAAATTTGAAGTCAGGAAAGAATACGGGACCACACTCTTCCTAAGTATTCTGCCGCAGTTCAAAAGGCCCCAGTGGGTTTGCGCCAGGTTGTTGGCTTACACACCCTATCCCTCTGGTACCTGAGATGTAGGGAATGTTGATAAGCTCATGTTTCTGCTGTTTGTTTTGATTTTTGGTTCTGCACAACATAGTCATATGTCCAGTTTGGAATTTGACATTAAGCACACACGTTGGGCAGAGGCCAACATCCAAGAAGTCACAAGGGTCACATTGACCTTTCTAATGCTTTAAATCTTAACCACATTTCCATACTTTATTGAAAAGTAGCTGCCATTAGTGCCCTTTGAAATTGCTTTAGCTATTCAGTCTAGCACACTAGAAAATGTTGCAATGTGTACCTTAAAGTCCAGTTTTGTAATGTGATTCCATTATGAATGTGTACTAAATATTTATGCATGTATGTATCGATATACACATCACTATCTCATATCAACATGTGAAGAAGTAGACATAAATAACATGAAGCCCCCCAACCCACTGGTTTTTTTAGGTTTATTGAAAGTGTTAATGTTTAATTA
>PVKN010004351.1:0-33842 GCA_004027915.1 Capromys pilorides
TGATAGTGTCATGTAAGCTAGAGTGAAAGCAAAATATTTCACAGGGGACAGAAATGAATATTCCTGTATGTCAAGGACATAAGCTCCAAGGAGTTTTAACCTTCTCTATGCATAGATCTTTGTGTCCAACATTGTTGCATGATGTAGCATGCAAAAGCAGCTGATAAAAGTTCATAGAGAAATTCACAAATCTGTTATCAGAATGGAAGAAACTCAGTGTATTTTCTCAGCAATCAACAGACTAAGCAGAGGAAAAATCAGTAGAATATAGCAGGTCTGAATGACCAAGTCCTGGACCTCACATACATGGTTATACGAGAATACAGATCCTTCCCAAGTATATACGGAACATTACCTAAAGCTGATCACATGTTGGGTCGCAGTGAGTCTCAAAAGTCTTAGGACTTGGTCATTCAGGCCCTCCGTGTTCTGGGCCATGCATACACTGAAAATAATGACTAAAGATGAGGAAAAATCTTAGGAGGAATGAAAAGACTGAATTAAAAAATATACACAACTTAATGGCAATCTTGCAACTAACCTTTGTATTTTTTTTTATTTTTATGTATTTATTACAGGGTCTCTCTATGTAGATTGGACTGATAGTGATTCTCCTGTTTTTAGCTTCCAAAGCCTGGGATTACAGGCGCGCAACACCACGAGCAGTCTCAATCACCATCACAGTGCACCCTGGAGGCGGGGCCGACCTGGCATGATGGGAATCAAATCCTGGCCACTGTGCTCTGCCTAAGTAGGCGCTTCACTCCACTGAGCTATCTGGTTAGCCCTTAATCGTCATTTTGGCAGGGATGAAAGAAGATGAGAAAATAAAGGTGATAAGAAACAGGGCAGGTAGAACTGCAGATATAGAGTCAAGCTTTCTAAAACTTATGTGAGGGGCCTGGCGTGGTGGCGCACACCTGGAAGCCCAGCACTTGGGAGGCTGAGGCAGGAGGATTGTTGTGAGTTCAGAGCCAGCCTGGGCTATGAAGTGAGTTCAATGCCAGCCTGAACTGCACAGTGAGACCTTGTCTCAAAAAAAAAAAGGCAAAAATTTTATAATAGAATACTATATGGGGCTTTATGCAAATAATTATGAAAATATAGCTAACAAAGACAACTTTGTAAGAAAATGTGAACTAAATAAGAAGTAGAAAAAGAGTAAGTCAATAGCCATAAAAAGCTGTAAGGCTAGTCAGAGGCCTATCTTTTGATATGTCAGGCCCAAGTGATATGGCTAAGTTTTTCCAAACCAGGCCGGCGATATAGCTCAGCAGTCTAAAACACCTGCTTAGGCAAAGCTCAGGGACTGTGGTTTGGTCCCTGGCACCACATGCCACACCAGCCCTTCCCCCAGGGCAGGCTGAGCCGGCCACAAGAAACAAGCAAACAAACAAATAAAAAAATATTTTATTGCAAGCTAAATGAGAAAAAGATAATTATAATATTGTACAAGCTCTTCCTTTTATTACAAAATATGGAAAACACCCAAACCTACTTATGAGGCCATCATAATCCAGATGTTCAAATTGAAATAAGAGCACGGTGACAGCAAGGTGTAGACTGATCTTTCTTCTGAACAAAGGCGTAAACGTGTAAAGTCATCTCCAAGAGCCCTGTGACACAGGAGCCCTGTGTCATGCCCAAGGAGGGCTTTCTCCAAGAACGTGCCGAGAAGTCAACATCACCGGTTCCTAACTCGAGGCACTCCGTTACTGGTTAGAAGGGGACCATCAATGCATCATCTCAACCGATGCAGGAAAACTGACAAAATTCAGCATCTATCCAGTGTCATTACCATTCTTCTTTAAGCCATTCCTTCTGATTGTTGTGAGCCAAGAAAGAAATACACAGCATAAACAGTGGAAGAGAAAAGACCAGTTATGCAACCATGCCATGCTCACTTTCTAAAGATCCTAAATGAAGCGCCTAGCTGGGTGTGGCACGGCATGCCTATGGTCCCAGCACTGTAGGAGGCTGAGGCAGGAGGACGGCAAGTTGTAGCCCAGCCCAGCACCTGGAGAGCTCTGAGTGAAATCCCGTCTCAAACCAAATATAAAGAGGACTGGGGATATAGCTTAGTGTGAAAGGGCTGAGTTCGGTGTCCAGTACTGCAAAAGAGACAAAGCACCCGGCAGATCATGACTGCTCACAGGAGAGGTTTTCACAAGTCCTGTCGCCCTAACAATGATGGAGCAAGAAATATAGCACCCAAGATTGTCTGTGCATTTCTACAAGCAGCACAGACAATCGATGCTCGGAGCTGAAAGGCATTAGATCGTGTAAGATGGATGTGAAAAAAAAATAGAAAAACTCGCTACAGGATATAAAATAACCCTAGTAAGTTATACTATGTTCTTGGGTAGAAAAGACTTCATTTAGAAAAATGTCTGTTCCCCTAAAGTGAATCTATGCCTTCGATATGATCCCCATGCAAGATTGGCCCTAAAACTTTAAAGAAAGCACCTGCTAGACATTAAAGCATACTCTAAAGCTATAGTCATCAAGACAGAAGAGCACAGAATCAAAATTTAATGAATCCACAGGACAACAGAAATTCTGGGGGCATGCTACTGAAAATTCAGGAAGTTAGGGTTGACTCAGCTGACAAACGGTGCTTGACCATGATGGACCACACATGTTTGGCGGGGGGTGGGGTGGGGGTGGGGGTGAGGGGGGTAAAGCCCAGCCTCTGCTCTCAGGCAAGCTGGGGATGATGCCGTCAGAATGAAGTACTGGGATACCTAGATCTAAGAAAATGAAATTATAGACTGTAACTACATATAGAAGAAAAGATATTCCGGAATGATTAAAACTCTAAGCACCGAACTATAGAGTGGAAGCATGAGGTATACCTACAATCTCAGTACTCTTGGAGGCAAAGGCAAAAAAGCCCAACCTGGGTAGCCTAGCCGTTTAGTAAGACTCCACCTCAAAACAATTATTTTTTAAAGAACTGGGGTTGGGATTTGATAGCAAGGCCCTTGGTTCAATCCCTAGTACCAGAGAATAAGGAAAGAACCAAAACATAATGCAGATTTATGAAAGCAAATTATATTTTTTTAAAAAAACAAGTTTAGAGGAGAACACTGGTTTAGTTTTTGGATAAAGAAGATATTGTTAAGCAAGGCACAAAATGCAGACCTCATAGGGGCCAGGGAGATAGCTCTGTGGTACAAATACCTGCCTGGCAAGTGCAAGGTTGTGAGTTCGAGCCCCTGTCCTGCAAAAAAAAAAAAAAAAATGCAGACCCATAAATGAAAAAGCTAATATGTTTGATGGCATTATGATTAAAAATACAACTCCTGCATGACAGTAAAAGCACCATAAACTAAGTTAAAACTAGCAATGTGGGGCCAGTGAGATGGCTCAGTGGTCTAAAGCGCCTCCTTAGGCAAAGCTTAGGCAACTGCAGGGACCAAAGTTGGATCCCTGGCTTGCTGCACCAGCCCCACCCCCAGGGCGGGCTGAGCCGGCCATAAAACACAACAAAGCAAAACAAAGCAAAAAAACTAGCAGTGTGGTACAGAGTATTTGCAATATGTATAACAGGGAGTACTGTTAGTACAGAGGAGTACTAACTGTATAAAAATAACTACAGTCAATTGGAAAACTGGCAAAGATTATGAACAAGTAGTTCAGAGAAGAGACCATTAGAATGAAGCGCCTATAAATATTTGGGAAGATGTTCAACTTGACCACACTAGTAATCAGAGAAATGCAAATGCTAAAAGAAGATACCTTTTTTTGGTCCACTGACTTTGTCTAAGGTTGGGATGCAATAGGAACTCTTGTACATACTTGGTGCAGGCTCTTTTGAACAGTAAGTTGATAGTATCGATTTTTTAAATGCCCATGTCCTTTGAACCCAGCAAGTACCACTTCTTGGTATGCGAGAAGCTCATTGCTCATTGCCTTCTGTGCCTGGGGGAAGCTCCTCCTCACGCTGGGCTGCTCTGCTTGACAAGTCTCCTGGTATTACTTGGGGTAGGTAGGCGCCACGGGAGGAAGAGCTCACCAGAGGGATGTGAGACGTAGTGATGTATCCAACTTCTTTCTGCCTCTTCAGCGTGGAGGCCAAGTGCTTCCACTGGATTTGCACCCTTATTCCTCCTGTGTGTCCAAGCATGCCTGGGCAGATGCTCTAAAGTGCAATACAGTATTCCAGAGCATGGACACAGAGGGGTTTATTAAATCTTCCAGGCATTTCCAGGCTTTTGTTAATGCAAACAGCACTGTAGGCACAGCCTTACCCCAGATGCTGAGTGAGCTAGGACCAAGTTAGATGGCTTCAATGAAGACGATCAACATAACACGGTGAATGCAGCAGGGCTGTGAAATGCTGGCACAGCTGTCTGTTAGCACTTCAAGATAAGATCAGTCGCCATGTAGAGACGAAGTGCTTGGAGCTTTCCTAGCAATTCGATGTCACCATGACATCTTTGCACGAAGCCCATGGATGAGTGGGATATAAACTGATCTTTCACCACAGATGCTTGAGGCCTGCTCAGTTGAGCCTTAGGTGAATGAGAAACTTCAACTTCCCGAGCCTGCACAGCAATGTAGCTGTTGTGGTTTGCATCTAGATATCCCTGCAAAGCCTCCTGGGCTTGTAGGGGGGACTTTGCGGGAGGTGACTAGATCATTGTGGGGCCGTGCTCATTGGTGAGTCACTCTTCTGAGGCAGTCACGGCAGGGTGATCTGGAGCGAGTGTCTTCCTCCCGGGCTTCTCCCCGATGAGCTGTCTGCTGGCTGCCTTGAGGTCAGCAGCTGCCAGTCCCCATCCTGCACTGCAGCCAGCCAACTGTGGACTAAAACAGTGGGCCCAAATAATGCTCTCCTCCCCTAGGTCGTGAGTGCTGGCTATGGTGTCTTGACAATGAGGGACCAAGACGCTGGCACAGTGCTGGGACACCTGCCCGCTGTAAGGCCTGGGTTCTTCCCCAGCACTGCACACAAAACAAAAACATAAGCAACTTTCTGTAAGCCGCTTCCTCACTGCAGGCCTCTTTGTTGAAGCCATCTGCTTCACCCCACCCAACTCAGCTCTGCCCCACAGCTCACACCTGTGTGCTAGAGACTGGGCAAGGCCCTGAGAGCAACGCTGTTTGCATTAGCAAAAGCCCGAAAATTCCACCAAACCTCAGTCCATTGGTGCTCTGGAGCAGCAGGCTGTAGTTCAGAGCCTTCTCCCCAGCATGCTCAGATGAAGAAAGCAGGGTGCAGGATAACACGGGGTGCAGTGCTTCTCTGTTGCATGGGGGCATGTGGGTGCATGGGAAGGTCAGGATAAGTCCTCTGGAAAGGGGAGGCTGGGAGGAGCAAAAGGATGCTTTGGGCTTTTGCTCTGTCCTTATTTATTAAATATCATTAAATGAGGTTATATTTGTTTTGCCTGTATAGTTAAAAATAAACTTAAAAATGATGCATCATGAAGAATGTTCATATACTTTTAATAATACAATACAGAATAATCATTTTACTCAATGGTTGGGCACAGCAGCATTTGTGGCATTAAATAAAGAAGGAACAGGGACTGCAGAGATGGCTTGGTGGTCTTACCACCTGTCTGGCAAGCGTAGGGACCCAGGTTTGGTCCCTGGTACCACATGCCATGCCAGCCCTAGAACACTGGGCACATTGTGTTAGCCACCAAAACCAGACATGGCAGTGCATGCCTGCAATCGCAGTTCTGGGAGGCTGAGACAGGAGGATCCTTACGGGTCAGCTGTATAGTGAGACCCAGTATCAAATACATAAACTGAACAAAAAAAAAGAAGGAACTTCAAGCATGGAGTCGAATATTTAGTTGTGTGACTTCATTTAGGTCACCAGTGGTTTCAGAAAAAGTCCCAGGGGGAACTCTCATCTTGCAAGAAAGAAAGCAAGAAAGCAGATTGTTTAGAAGGAAAAATTCTAAAACTGTACCCAGTCGTGTCTCTGAGAAATTATGTCCGATTCAAAAAAAATAAAGGATATGAAAACATAAATAAAACAGTAAAGTGTTAGGGAAAAAAAAGGCACTTATCAAAAAACTTTAAGCACAACTAAGCAAGCTTTAAACCAGGCTTTCTGCAATGCCTTAGGAAGCTATTAGTGAGAAGCTGCGAGGCCAGTGTTACCCGAAGCGCTGCTCTACCTGCCCGCTGTTTCCAGGAGTCCAAAGCATGCGGCGCGGAGACTCGAGCGGACTTTCATACTGGGCACTGATTTCCTTCATGCGGGCCAGCTACTCTCCAAGGAAACCAGCGTCAAGCACCTTCCAGACCAATTCGGCCAGGGCCAAGCAGGCTCCTCGGTGCCAAGTGCAGGTGCCAGGGCCTGGAGCACCCGGGTCCTGCCCTAGAGGGCCTACTCTGAAAGTCGCAGTATCAAAGTGGATACTGAGATTAGAATCACAGTTATGTGTGAGGATAAATGGAGAATTACTGAATCCTAGAAGTTCAACCTCAGAAGATCAAATTTGGAGTTTGGCCTTGGACGTTTGGTATTGGACAAATGGGTCTTTACCACTCTTCTGAGGTGTTGTGGGCACTGCCAGCTTCACCGGTACCCCACTGCAATTATGGAACGCTGCACTATGTATACAACTACTCCCTCTTTGTACAAAGAGAAGAAAACGTTTTTGTTTTTTTTTTCTTTTTTTCCTCCCCTACTAGTATGGATTAGAAAATTTATCATGTCTGTACCCTGTGCTCTGTATAACTACTATGGGGACAACAATATTCAATGTATCAATTATTATGAATGCACTACTAACGTGTTTTGAAACTATCATATTGCTGTTTCTTATTAAAAATAAAAAAAAATTAAAGCTTTGCTAGATAAAAAAAAATGAAGGGTTGTGGGACTTCTTGAGGTTCAAAGTGGAGACCATCCAGCTATTTGGTCATTCTAATTTGTGCATCAAGCCTGTAGGTAGCTTCCGGCAGTAGAGATTGTCTTAACCAATTTTCTACGGCTATTACAAAATACCCAACACAGGCCAATTGATAAAGAAAAGAGTGCACTGTGGCTCACAATTGTGGAGCCTAGAGGCCCACGACCAGGCGCTCACAACTGCTCGGGGCGTTGTGCTGCTACAGCTAACGGCAGAACACAGAAGGACACGCAGTCCAGGAGGAAGAAGGTGAGCCTGCAGGGTGACCTTGCTTTATGACACCAGATTCCCGTGGCAAGAAAGCCACGCCTTGGGTAGGACGGTGCCAAGTCACTCCTCGGAGGAGGCATGAAGCCATGCAGGAGGTCTCTGCGGCTACCATGACCCAGACCCTGGATAGGCACCCACCGATACTGCCACACCAGGGCCAAAGCTTGAGGTGAGCTTCAGTGAGAGCAAGCCATATATTGGCACCAAGCAGAGAACTTCCAAGCCAAGTTTGAGCCCTCAGCAGGACTGTCTTCTGGACCTGAATCTGTTACCTGCCGCTGGGACACTGGCCTCCCTTTTGTTAGTCATTGCCTCCAGCACTGGACCAGGTCTGCACTTCCTGCCTTTAGCCCTGCATGCCCCTTTCCCAAGGGTGCTAAGCAAGCCTCCTGAGCTCCCTGGTTTCCTGCTCTCAGAAGCCTGACGGTGTGCGGGGTGAGCTGAGGAGGTGCCCGTAGAGCTTCAGGGAGGGGTCGCCTGTGCCTCCAGCCCTTGTGCCCAGAACCCTCTGGGAGCACCAGTCTCCTAGCGTGGCACATATGTCCGCCAGCACTGCGTCCTAGTCCCTGAGTTGTGCCACGAGGCTAGCAACACCAACGGGTCCCCATGAGCTGGGGCCAGCCCAACCCCGACAGGTCCTCCTGCACCCATTGGACGATCTGGTCCATCATCTCCATTGCTTCCCTCTGCAAGGGGAGTTCGGGCAGGGGCTGTGTCCCCTGTGTCATCCCTAGGAACAGGCTAGGGCTGGAACCTACCCAGAGCAGCTAGTGCCGTGTCCCTCACACACTCTAAGGAGGCTTCCTGGGGGCTGCTCTGGGGGCTTCTGCTCCTCCGGGGTCTAGGGCAGGGCTGAGGGGTGAAGGAGACTTGAGGGGAGGGGAGGACACACCTGGAGCTTAAGATGAGAAGGTACTGCAGTGAAGAGAGGCATTTGTGGGCAGAGAGAGCCCCATGGCTGGAGCTCAGGATTCTGCAGAATTTACAGTGGGAAAGAGATGATGTGCACTTTCTGAGAAGTTGGCCTGTGCTAGAGGGTGGGCCTGGGGCAGGGTGCAGGGAAGGACGGAGAACTGGGATCCCAGCTCCCAAAGGTGAAAGAGCTGAGCCCAGGCCCTATCTTCGGAAGTGGCTCAGCCGTGAGCCACAGTAGCACCCACTCATGGGGCATAGGTCGCCCACCGGCCAGCATGAAGTGCTGGCATGAAGGCCTGGGCCAGCTCTGGAGTCGACTCTGGAGGGAAAGAGTAAGCCACTGGCAGGTGGGCAGATAGCAAGGCATGGGCACCAGGCAGGCTGGCAGAGGCAGGGACAGGCAGGCATTAAGAGGTGCCAGAAAGGGACCTGAATGCCACAGAACCTGAGCGTGGTGAGAGGGAGGCTTGTGTGCTAAGACTCCATGTGGGTTTGGCCCTGCAGCTTCCTTTATTTGTTTTGGTCTTTTTGAGACAGAGTCTCACTATGCAGTTCAGGCTGGCCTTGAGCTCACTTTTGTAGCCCAGGCTGGTCTCGAACTTGCACCAATCCTCCTGCCTCAGCCTCCCAAGTGCTGGGATTGCAGGTGTGCACCTCCACATCGGGCCCTGCAGCTTCTTTTAGTTGGAAGTGTAAACCAAATCTACTAAAGTATAGAAATCCTAGGAGCTCAGTTTAGTGAAGTTTTCTTATAGGTCCCCTTGTGGTGACATCATGCATCCATGTCATGTCCTTAGAGGGCAGGAACCTTGTCATTTGCTTTTGCATCTCTGAAAGTTCTAAAGAAGGTCTCAAGAAATGCTGGTTGAATAAAGATCAGAAAAGGGATGAAGGGAGCCAGGTCTAGAGGCACACACCTGTCATCCCAGCACTAAGGAGGCTGAGGCAGGAGGAATGCTGTGAGTTCGAGGCCAGCCTATGCTACATAGTGAGTTCAAGGTCAGTCTGGACTATACACCAAAACCCTGTCTCACCATCCTAAAAAAAAAGAAAAGAAAAGAAGAAGAAGAAAAAAAAGGGAAAAGGAAAAGGACGAGAGGTGCAGAAGCAGAGGGACCTATGTGATCTGCCTTGAGTGGACACAAATCTGGAGCCATGTTTACATGCAGCCACCAGAATCCCAAGCCAACACACGAGTCCAATGCCTCACTGTTGGGGAAGGTGCGAAGAGTGGCCTGGGACACAGCTCTGGACCCCTTAGGAGTGGGTCAGAGGGCCACGAGGAGGAAGCTAAAATGCAGGGAGCATCAGGACAGAAGCCCTTTCTGGATGCCACCTGTCCCTGTTAGATGAAGCCTCCGCTAGAGATGGGCTGGGGTGCAGGGTGACGGGGCAGGGGCCTGGCCAGCTGGGCTTTCTATGTAGATGTGTGCCAGGAACCTCCTGCATTCATAGGCAGGGATTTGGGAAGGTGCTTGGCTCCTGAAGGCTCCTAGCTGACTAGACATTAGGAGGCGGGGTCTAATCAGAAGTGGCTGTAACTTAACCGAGGCCTGCAAGGGTCTTCTTCCCAGCCCCTCCCTTCTTTCTCGGTATACTTTCCACCAAGTCTGAGCAGCTTTCTTCTGTGCATGGTGCTGCCTTGGAGTCAGCAGGTTACTGACTGAAAAGTGAACCAAAATAAAGCTCTTGTTCAAGTTGTAGGTGTTGGATACTGGGTCTCAGTGAGAGAAAGTGACTAAGACAGGCCCACAGGGAGCAACTGAAGACCCCAGGGGCTGCAGCCTTTGCAGTCATTTCTTTTATTTATTTATTTATTTATTTATTTATTTATTTGTATGTTTGTTTGTTTGTTTGTTTGTTTGTTTGCTTGTTGTGTTTGTCTGCCTCTCTATTCTACTTATTTTGTGGCTGGCTCAGCCTGCCCTGGTGGTGGGGGCTGGCGCAGCATGTGGTGCCGGGGATCGAACTGCAGTCCCTGCAGTTGCCTGAGCTTTCCTAAGCAGGCGCTTTAGACCACTGAACCATCTTGCCGGCAGTCATTTCTGTTGTCTGAAGGTTCCAGTGGAAGCAGTCAAGAAGCATAACCTGGGCTGATCAAATAGCTCACCAGATTAAAGCACCTGTAAGCAGGTGTAGGGGCCAGGGTTCAATCCCCGGGCCTGCCATGCCAGCCCTGTCCCTGGGATGCGCTGAGATGGCGATTGAGATTGGCATGGTGGCATGCGCGTGTAATCCTAGCTCTTGGGAGGCTGTAAACAGGTGGACCACTATGAGCCTGATCTAGCAGTGAGACCCAGAACACCCTGTAGACCCTTCCCCTCCAAAGAGAAAGCAGCATAGTGTGGCTCCAGCAGGTGCCTGGGCGCTTGTTCTGCAGTTCTGCACAGGTGGCACTGGGGAAGCTACCAGGCTCAGGAAGGCAGGGCACTGGCAGAGGGGCAGGGGTGCTCTTAACACCCTTACAGCACCCCAGGGGCCCCTGGGGCAGAGGGACATGTTGGCGAAAGCACACCATGAAGGCAGCAAAGCAAACAGAGGGTTCTTTCCCAGTGGCTTGCAAGCAGAGATGGCCAGGCCTGGGGAGGCCTCTACCCTGTCCCGGGGTCAGGTATCCTGCCACTTGTCCAGAGTTGCATCGGGGGTGGGGTAGGGTCGACAGCAGTGATGAGCATGGGACCTTAGAGGAAAAATGACCTGGGCCTCTGGCAGAAGCCAGGGAGAATGCCAGTGAGGGTTGGGGGGAAAGGATCACACACTCCTTTCTAGGATGGTGCTAGGTCCTGCTGGCTTCCACCTTGGGCCTCCGATTCTGGAGGCCACTCTGTGTTTGTCCTCCACAGCTGGGCAGCTGGTGTTGCCAGTGAGCCCTGCTTGTATCAGGAAGGGTCAGGAAACTAAGGCCAGGGGAGATGCTTCCTTTTCCAAGGCATTGGTCATCAGAAAGAAGTCCCAATATCAGCCACCAAGAGGGCTGATGCCTTCTCTTCCCCATCCCCATCAGACTTTCCTGCTCTCCAAGACAGGAGCTGGAAGTCTGGCTTTATCTTGCTTTCATCTAGAATTCAGACCCAGGGAGCCCTGGAAGAGATGCACACAGGCACCTGGCTGAATGAACGGTTCCTTTCTGCCAAAAGAACAGCTGAAGTTCCTGGCAAGCCCACATCCCCAACCAGAGAGCCTCCTCACTCTACCAGGTGCCCAGCATGCACTGACGCAGCCAGTCCCAGCAGAGACCCAGACAGTACTGGGACCCCACCAAGAAGTGGCTCTCCATGCAGAACTTCATGGTGGACAAAGGACAAAGGGAAGTATTGATAAACCAAGCTTTGACAAAAGAAGTCAAAGAAGATCATTACCATTTAACATATATTTATTGAAATCTACTGATGCAAGGCACTGTGCTAGATTTGGTAGGGGAGCAGACATGAGGGCCACCCCTGTCTTCTATGAGCTCACAATCTAATGGGGGAGGGGAAGGGCTGAGTGGGAGGGAGAAGCCAAGTCCACAGACAGCTCTAGTGCAAGGCTGATTATAATGATTGCCAGAAAACAGACTAAGTCATGAGATCTGGGAGGAAGAACAGCAGAGCGGCCACAGCTTGGAGCAGGACCCAGCTACTGTTCTCAGCAGAGGTGCATGTTATGGTGAGGCTCAAGTCTAAACAGACCGTTTCTACTTGTCAAAGTGAACCCCCAAACTGATGCAATGAGAATTACAGCATGTAAGTATGTTATTAAGAAAGGCGTTATCAATTCTTCCATCCGATGGATGTGCTGGAAACACTGAAACACTTCCAAGAGAGAGAATGGGGGGCCATACTCATTGTATGGTCAAACGCTGGTTCAGGAAAGGGACAATATGCAGACAGAAAGTCTGGTTAAACTCACTGCGACAGAAGGTATAGATTCTCACCCATCGTAGTCAACACAGTACGGTAGCACATTTAAACAAGTGTCGCGACAGGCAGGTGGGAATTGGGACAGGGATGCCGGCTGGGAGAATTCCAGGAAAGCCAGCGACATGATTCTTCTCACAAAGCAGCCAAATGGCCAATGTAGTTGGCTCTAGGACAAAATGCGAGAGCAGAGACTTGAGCTGGCTCCAGTCAAGGGGCAGGTCCTTGCTGGGGACATGCGGATTGACAGGCAGTTGCCAGCAGTCCCAAAACAAGGCCAAGCCGGATGTGGTGGTGCACGCCTGTAATCCCAGCACTTGGGAGGCTGAGGCAGGAGGATCGACGTGAGTTTGAGACCAGCCTGGGCTACAAAAGTCAGCTCAAGGCCAGCCTGAACTGTATAGCGAGACCCTGTATCAAAAAAACAAAAAAAAAAAAAAAAAAGAAAAAAGACCAAGGCCAATAGGTCACCCTTGGGGTGTGCGGAGGGGGCAGTGCTGGGCAGCCTGGCAGAAGCCCACAGGTCTGCAAGTTGGTGCTGCCCGCAGGGGCACCTGTTCCATGATTGTGTGTGGCTCCATCTGTGGTCCAGCTGCAGAGGCTGGCTTGCTCTCGCACACCTAGGAGGCCAGCTCCATCGTCTCCAGCCAGGTCTGTGAACTGTGCTGCTCTTGGCTTGGGCATTCAGTTCTGCTTTAGTTCACGTAGCCCAGAAGAGGGGTGGCAAGTCACACAGCATGCAGTAGGGCCACAGCCCTGGGCTGCGGGCAAGGCAGATGCTGCACCTTGCCACGGTGGCCACAACACCAAGCACACAAAATGCAAAAAACAGAGTGAGAAAGATGGAGCCAGGTGGAGGTTATTCCAGAGCTACAAGAAACAGTAAAAATGATAAAACAGTTTCTTTCTTTTGAAAATGTCAGCAAGTTTCCAAATGCTAATAAAAGCAATGGAAGATTTCTTTCTGACTGTGGTAAAAAGGAATATGTTTCTATCAAAAGCCAGAATTGCACGTGACCTAGCTTCTCTCCATTTCTCTTGCAATAGAAACACGTGTGGTTAGAAAGCCGAGTGAAATGAGGTAGACACAATGAATGCACAGGCAAACACGACAGAACATTTGCCTGCATCTGCCTTGACAGAGCAATGCATGTGGGGAATGCAAGGAAACCCCCTTCCTCGATGTTCGAGGTGCAAGATGACACAGCGAAACCGCAGGACACACGATGAAGCCACAGACGGAGTGCTTTTGGAGAGCATGGATTTTGCTGTTTGTGCCATGGAAGGCTGCTATGTTAATGGTGACAGAAAAGTCACAGCCTTTAGTGTTATCCCTAAATGAACATCTGTTTGAGAGAGAATTAGAGAACCCAGACTGAAAGAATGTGCCAAGTAGAAGCAAGTGCCCAGGAAGGCAAAGAAGGGAAGTGAGGATGCCATGTCCCAGTGGGAGAGGTGACCGTTATGCTATTGGTTGAGTTAATGGCAATCTAGACTTCAGCGGAATCCTTCAGATCCAGCTGGACAAATGACCGACAGAATGCTCAAAGAAATGGCAGCCACCTTGAAGGTAAGAAAAGGTGCCAAAACTTGAGCCTGGTACCTGTCCACATTCCCTATCCAACGACAGATGTCCAAAACACGCCCTAACAGCTTGAAAAGAGAAAACTGACGGGAGAAAGCAGTGACTTCAGACAGATTCACAACTACCGCAAGAACAGAGCTCAGGTCAAAAGGAGTCACTATGTAACAGGCGCTTTGGGCTTCTCTCCAGCCTGGAGGTCAGGATGGAGATGTCCCATAGGGCCACAGTGGTGGCCTGGGGGCCACTGAGGAGGACCTTCTGGCTAAGGCCACAAGGATCACTGTCAGACCTTGCTTCCCAGGAGGGGGCCTGGGAAGCCCTCTCTGGCTGTGCCTGCATTTCTGCTGCTGGCCTTGGCCTTTAGTGTCCCCCAGGGCACAGCAGCTGGGAAGTGATGCCACAGGCCTGGCCTGGCCAGCTTCCTGGCCAGCTCTCACTGCTGTTCTTCCTGGGCAAGGCTGCCACCAGGAAGGACAGCTCCTAGTTCTATTCCTCAGAGCCACCAGGGGCCTGATCGCTCCTCCCACCCTCTTGGGCAAGGCTACTGCATCCTGGACCCCGCCTTGCGCTGCCAGCTTCTGTCAGAATGACACAACGGCTATCAGAGAGACACAGTTCCTCTCTGAACCTCTGTTCTGTTGCTCATCTTAGATGTGGCTTCGGAGGGTGACACCAGCCACAGGTGGGCAACTCTTGCTCCTTAGCTGCCCCAAAGCAGAGGCTACCCAACTGATCTTTCTGATTCAAGAGTTGCTTGCTGGGTGGAAGATCCATCAGGCGAGTCTTCTGGTATCTGAGACTTCGCTTGGGTGGTTCTGCTGCTCAGATACTGAATTCATTGCCAAGGCTCCCAGGGCCTCAGAGGTGGACTGGCAGCTGGCAGACCCAGTGCGCACCATCCTGTTGGTCCAGGTGAGGCCAAGCCCCACTGCTGGTGTCTGGGGCTGTCCCCGAGTAGTCAGAGTGCTCCGTGGAATCCGTGGCAGACGTATCTGTAGTGTGCCTCAGTGGCTGGGTTGGGTAGTCAAATGCTGTCCACAGATAATCCAAAGAGTCTGCATCTGAATAAGGAATGGGCCTATTCCTCAGGCCCACTCCCACCTGCCCCACCCGCTGGTGCAGTCACCTTCCAGTGGGCAGGGTTTCAACTTTTTGTTTGTAATTAAAATTCTAGAAGAAAATGTCATCATATCTAAGTATTGAAGCAATGAAAGTTATGACCTACAAAACAAATCCTGGGATAGGTAAAAATCAAATGCTCACACAACAAAAATATAATAAAAAGTGATATAAAGAGCAAAGTAATAAAATTGGAAAAGAGAACATCGCAATTAATATAGAAAGAACCCCTATATAAAGTCAACATATCCAAAGGCAATTTGATAACCAGTCAAAGGAGATGAACATACAACTGCATGCAAGAAAACCGAAGTAGTATCTAGGTTGGCACACGAGAAAAAGATGACACTAGTAGTCAGGAGGCTTGGAGTCCACCCCCAGATGTGGCCCTAATGAGCTGCAGAATGGCAGCAATAACTGCAATGATGCCAGCAGATGACCTTCATGGGGTGTGTGCCTTCATGCCGGGCAAGCATTGCCACTGTCCTTCTGATACCCTTGGGAGGTAGGTACTGGGACTGGCCCCTCCCCCCCCCATAGGCAGAGTTGCAAGCCAGAGGCTTGGAGAAGTACCTTCGGGCTCAATACCGGAAGTGGCTCTTGGTCCCGTCTTATTTGTGGCACCTCTCTCACCTACCTCATTTTGAACCCAATGGTGCTGCTTCATGAGGCTGAATAGCAGCGATCGATGTTTATTTTGGGTAGGTATAGAAGTCGCCAGATTGAATTTGGTTAAGGAAAAAGAGGCAAAAACCATTTAACTTCGATTAAGTTTTATCAGGACTATGACCTCAGAATGATGAGTTAAGTGCTACTAAAACAAAAACAAAAACAACAGAAACCCAGCCATTTGAAAAAGCACCACCTTAAGTGGCTGTGTTGTTTTTACTGGACTAGTTAAAAAATACAAAACAACTGTCATACTGTTACATGAATGTGTTCTAATGGCTTGGGAGGAAATTTCTGGTGGAAGCCTTATGTGAGAATTATCACAGTGCTGCCACACAAAGCTCGGACAGAAGCGATCAGAAGTGCCAAGACTGGGGACTGAAAGGGTCTCGTGTTGGGGAAGACGGTGGGGTTACAATGCATGAGCTGTTGGAATAAAATTACTCAGGAAAGGGAGTGTGGCACGAAGGAGTATTTTCTAAATTAATATATTATTCTGTGTTATATGTGATTTACAATATGCATGTATAACTAAATTAATAAATTAAATATTACAAGACATTTGAGTATTCTATTTACATCCCTAAAAATTTATAAATTCCTGGAGGCCAAAAACTTTTGGGGCAATCTTTTCTTTCTTCGGGAGCGCTGGAATTGCACTGTACTGACGCCATTGCTTGTTTCCCATGGGGATAGAGCCTCGAGTAGGTGACCTCCCAGCATCCCTCAGCTACATGTCTCTCTCCACTCAAGGCCTGAGGGCTGAAATACCTTGAAGGCACCGTGTACCGGTAAACTAGCTGAAGTATGTTCAAATGGGAAAAGCTCCTCTCGAGTAGCACAACGGGAAACATGGACACTTAGAAATTGCTGGTGGCAGTAGAAATCGATTTAACCTCTCTGACGACAAAATTGAAAAGCACTACAAAACTGTTCATCTCCTTTGACCCCGCCATCGGCCCCTGGGGACCGGTCCCCTACTCCCGGTGGGTGGGCTGATGCTTCTGCAGCGCAGAGCGCCTCTTGAACACGCGGCCGCACTCGCTGCACTCGCAGCGTCTCGCGCCGCTGTGGATGCGCCGGTGGCGGCTCAGGCCGGAGCTCCGACGGAAGGCCTTGCCACAATTGTCGCACTCGTAGGGTTTGAGTCCGCTGTGGATGCGCCGGTGCTTGATGAGGTCGGAGGGGCCTCGGAAGGCCTTGCCGCACTCGCCGCACACGTAAGGCCGCTCGCCGCTGTGGATGCGCGCATGCTCCAGCAGGCTGGAGCTCTGGCGGAAGGCCTTGCCGCACTGCCCGCACTCGTAGGGCTTCTCGCCCGTGTGGATGCGCCGGTGCTTTGTGAGCTCCGAGCTCCTGCGGAAGAGCTTGCCACAGTGCAGGCAGCCGTAGGGCTTGGCGCCGCTGTGGATGCGCTGGTGCTCAGCCAGCCCTGCGACGCCACGGAAGGACTTGCCGCAGTCGTCGCAATCGAAGGGCAGGTGGCCCGTGTGGATGCGCTGGTGCTTGAGCAGCTCCTGGCGGTCGAGGAAATCCCTGCTGCACGCATTGCACGCGAAGGGCTTCTCAGCGCCGTGCAGCTTCTGGTGCCGGAAGAGGTGGGTGGGCGCCGTGAAGGAGCGCCCGCACTCCTCACAGTCGAATGGCTTCTCGCGGCTGTGCACTCGCAGGTGCTGGCTGAGGCCTGCATTCTTCTTAAACCTCTTCCCGCACTCCTCGCACTCGAAGGGCATCGCCTCCTTCTGCAGCTGCTCCCTCTTCTCTGCCCCCGCCGCCGCCGCCGCGGCCACTGCTGCCGACGCACCTGCCAGGGCCCGACTGGGGCCCGGCCGGGGCTCGGCCAACGCGTGGCTCTGCCTGTGCTGGTTGAACTCAGCTGCCCCCCTGAAAACCTCGCTGTGCACCCTCTGGTGCTGCACCAGGAGCACTTTCAGCCGGAAGGTGTCCCCACACTCTTTACATGCAAAATGGTGCTCTATGGGCAGATTCTGTGGGCTCCCTCCTCTGCCCTCAGAGTACCCCTTCTGTTTGACCTCAGCACTCTGGTCTCCGGCCCTGGGGGAGCTCACGGATGCCATCTCCTGTAGCTGGGTTTTTTCACCCATTGTCTGTTGGCAGGTCAGAGAGTTGCTTTCTGAAAGGACAAACAGGAGAGGACACAGGAAGATGACTCCTGTCCATAAGCCTTGTCCCCCACCGCAGCTACCGAGCAAAGCACCAGAGGGAAGAGTCAGACGGGTCCCAAGCAAGAAGGAGTCCCACTAAAACACAGCCACAAGCCTTCCCCAAGCCCTAGCCCCGGGTCCCACGGGCTTGGCTGATGCTCCCTGCCCTAACCTCAAGCCCAAGAGCTCAGCGGGGCCTTCCTGCGCTGCAACCTGAGCCTCACAGCAGCTCAGCTGGGTCCTTCCCAGGGTCTACAGGTTTCTTTGGGCTTCTTCTCCACTCACCAGGTTGCTTGGCTTGATCCGTGCTGAGGGATGGGTCTGACACCAACAGCACTTGTCCTTGTGCCAGGTGGGAGACCAAGGCAGGATCCAAAACCGGCACTCCTGCTTGTAGGAAAAGAGATGGGTCACAGAGGTGGCCCAAGGGACATCAAGATGGAGGGACCAGGCGAGGTTCTCAAGGGAAACCCTTTCTGATTCTCCAAGACTGGGCTGGCTGTGAGCTCAGGCAGATGATTCCTGTGGAGCCAGTGTGGTTCCCAAGGGCCAGCTAAGCTCTGGGGTCCCTTGGGGGAGCTCCAGGGCCATATCAGGTGGCCACTCCGGCGAGCCGACCCTTCCCATGCTTCCCACCCCACGGTGCCCACACATTGAATCTCACGCTCTTCCCAGACCTGGGGACTTCCACAGTTCCCAGTCTCTCTCCTAACCCTGTCCCCCGCCCCCAGAGTCCCATGAGTGGACAAGAGAGCTTGATTATGTCCACCTCTTTCAACAGTGAACACCAAGCAAATGACCATTGAAATTTGTGTCATTTGTGGGTCAAAAAGTATATCCTCTGCTATGGTAGCAGATTTGTTCCAATTTCTTTCCAGTAAAAGACTGAGTAGGGTTCTTTCTATGAATGAGGAGTTGCAGGAACTCTTCCCAATCAAAGACATCCAATGTGGCAGCACTTTTGTATTTCCCTACAACTGAGGGACAAGATGAGTCCCTCTCCCAGTTCTATTCCCAGAAGATAGGAGTCTAGGGAAGGGCTGGGGGCATCCTTACCCACGGAGGTCACGTTCCCGTAGTAAGCCAGTGTCCTCTGTCCAGGGTCCGGCTTCAACCACTCCCTCCCTGTGAGATACTGGGCCGCATCATCAGACGGCACCAAGTTCTGAAAGAATTCCCAGAGATAATCCGACTTTCCCTCTAGTCTACAGTGAGGTAGTGGTGGCACAAATCATGCCAAGGGTGAGAGGTGAGGGCCTGGAGTGTGTTGCTACTGTGGAGCTCCAACCACAATCCCCAAGAAGTCCTGGAGGAAGAACATGACCAAGCACCAGGAGACCTGGGCTGCTGCCCTGGCTTCCCGCTGTGGAGGCCACAAGGACCTCAAGTCCATCACACAGCCAGAGGGCAACTCAGCTCTCCCACATGTACTGCGGTGGGCATTGCAAGCCTAGTGGGCATCCATTCCTTGGCAGCCTCCAGGAGAGAAGCAGAGGGCAGGAAGGACGGCAGCAGCCAGGGTTCACGCTCTGCCACATGTCATGCTGAGGCTGAGGCTGAGGCCAGAATCAGGGAGCAGTGACAGAATGCCAAGCAAGGCAGAGGGAAGCACAGCTCACCTGGGCCTCCTGCATCTCAAGAGGGACTGCCAGGACCTGGTTTCTCGGGGCTCCATCCTGGGGAAGGACAAGACCTTGGGGAGCAGGTGGAGCTAAGGAAAGTGAAAAAAGCCATGAGTGACAATAGTATGGTCTCTGGGTCCCCTGGGATGAGACTGGGGTTTTGTTATTCCCTCATTTTAAATTATCTCCAGTGTTTTCTCACATGCTGGCAGGATAGCAGACTTAGAAAACATACCTCCCAACAGCAGGAAGAATTAATCCGGGTGGGCCAGGAAGGCAAGGCAAGACAAATGCGTGTGAACCGAGGCAGAGCCAAAGACAGCCATGCCTGAGAGCTGGGGGACAGCGAGACGATGCTCGGAGACAAGTGGACCACAGGATGGAAGTGTGCCCAAAAGAATCTGTGAAGCAACAGCTGGGACATGTGAGGGCCTTTCTGGCTTCCTGGCACGCAATGCAAAGATGGCCCAGGCCACTGAAGTGAAGAGGCGACAGAAGGCTGGCACCTTGGTGTTATCCTGACTAGCTGGGCCACTGCCCACTGAACCAACTGACCTGACCTGCAGAGGTGAGAAACTCCTCTGCAGGTGAAAATCTTGCTTCTACACAATCAATGGAATGGAGAGCTACCCAAGACAACTGGCACACCAAGCCTCAAAGACAAGATCTTCAAACACTATGCTGATAAATAAAAGATCTGAAAACAATGACATTTCCTTTTCTTCCAAATTGCAAAGTGAGTGAAATACCGTCAGATCCTATGACCATTATGGGCCTCCCACTTCAGGGTGTTCAAAGGAACAGTCACACAGTTCTGACGTCAGCACCATTTGCCTTGGCCTTCAATGAAAAGGAAGCATTTTGATACCAGCTCAAGGGGAACACAGGCCAGATGCGCCACCACGGCTTTTACATCAATAATTGAAGATGCTACTTTAAAAGGGCTCTGCGGAAACTTTTGAGTATGGGCATGATAGATACAAAGTTCTGACTAAGGCCATAATGGAGTAGCAAGGAACAGATTTCACATTCTGCCTTAGTCAAGTAGAAACTGGAGAAATACACCTGAAATAACGGCTTTCAGTTCCCAGTCAGCAGGAAGTGCAGGCTCACCATCCCTGGGAGAAACAAGCAAGGTGAGCCCGGAGTGGCCTCAGCTCACGGCCTGGAAGTGATGTCCAGACAGAGAGTGTAAGGAGGGTGAAATGGAGCGGATCAGAGGCTTCACTAGCCTCTAATGGTGTGCCTTTCTCTGTGAAAGAGAGTGTAACGCAGGCAAAGAGGTGGGGGCTCTGCAGGAGGCTTCCCTTAGCCCTTTCCTATACTCATAGAATAGAACTCCCAGAAGGACTGGGAAGCTAGAAGCTGGGAAATTCCCAGGATGCACTAAGGCAGGGAGATGTCCCAGGTCTGCCCAAGCAGAGTAGAGTCTGATAATACAGAGGGGCTCTGTGTGTCCCACCAGTAAGGAGCTTCTGTCCTTGCAGACAAAGTGACAAAGATCTGCCCTATAAAGGTTTCAAAAGGAGATCTTAAAGAGGTCATGTCGGGGACAGGATGTTGCTTAGCAGAACAGTGCCTACCTGGCAAGCACAAGGTCCTGAGTTTGATTCCCGGCACACACACACAAATAAGATCATGCCAAGCCGCCTCCCAAAGACCAGCTGCTCAAGAACATAAGCCTGACAGTAACCACATTTACTCCCAAATTACTGAAATGATAAGCAGCGCAAAAGTGTGATGTATAGCAAGGAGAATGACAGAAACATTTACAACTGATAGCAGGCTACACAAACAAGGAAACACAACTTCACTGTGCATAAGTACTGAAAGAAAGACAGGAGAATGATTAGAAATAGAAGAGACAAAAGGAACCAAACGAAAACTCTGGAGGTGGAAACTATGTTCAAAATAAAAATTTCACAGCACATAATCAGGCACTGAAGAAAAGATTAGATAACCTGAAGCCACAGTACTAGAAACGATGTCAAACGAATTTCACAGAGAAAGGCGCATCATTGTAATTAAGCGTCTGAAAATCAGTGATGAAAAGATACAAAAGTTAGCCAGAGGAAAGAGATGCTGGAAAGAGATGCTGCTGTACACAGACGAACAAAAAATACACGCGTCAGTGACTTCCCACGGGAAAAGATTTGAAGCCAGAAACGAGCACAATGACACGTCTAAGTGCTGCCAGGAAAAAGCCTTGTCAATCGAAAAGCCCATGTTCAGGGAAAACAGACCTCAAAATGAAAGCAAACAAATATTTTTCTGACAAAAGCCAAGAAAATTGTAACCGAGAGTGCTGTACCCTAAGAAATATGCAACATCCAGGTGCAGCGGCACACGCCTGTAATCGCAGGACTGTGGAAGCTGTGACAGAGGCAGGGGTCGAGGTCCAGCCTGGACAACTGTGAGACCCTGCTGCGGAAGACCAAGCAAGCAACAAGGCAAGAAAAGTGGAAACGAGAGAAACAGCAATAGCCAATGCTGTTACTTTCTTCATTGTCAAATATTTAAAAAATAATTGACTATTTCAAGCAAAAACAGTTAACAGAGTAATGTGAGGTTTTATAAAATGTAGACGTGAAACATACGAGTGCGTGTTTCAGCAAAGCTCCCAATGCTCTGAAGATGAAACATGTCACGAAAATATTCAAAAGAGGAAAAGTCAAGGAAAAGGGAACAGATGGGGCAAATAGAAATAAACAGTGGGATGGCAAACTTAAACTCAACCACGTGGATAATCAAGTTAAATATAAATGAACTGGACACTCTAATCAAAAGGCAGATGTTGCACTATACTAAAAGAGCAAGACTTGACTATGCATTCTCTATAAGGAACTTTCAACATGATGGTGTGGGTAACAGGATGGGACACCGTCTACAATAACCAACAGGAAGAATTAAAACAATCCCAGGGTCCTAAAGGAGGTATACAGGAGAAAGGTAACAAGTGTGATCCAGAGCTCTGAAGTTTCTTCTCTAGAAACCAAAAGTCAGGATAAGAAGGCAACGGGAGGATTGAATTATGAATTCAACAGGTGACCCATGTAAAAGAATGTGTAGGTGACAAAAATATGAATTCTTCACTGAAGATGAACATGTAGGCAGCCATATTAGCTCTTCACTGAAAACTCAAAGAGGGAAAAGCAGGGGAAAAGGCTGCTGAGTACAGATTTGCAGAAGGGGAGAGAGAGAGGGGGGGAGAGTGAGAGAGAGAAGGAGGGAGGGAGGGAGGGAGAGAGAGCCCGTGGAAAGCGGGCTGTGGAGACCCAGCAGCCCTCGGGGTGTGCACAGCCTGGCTGGCTGGCAGTGTGCTCATTCACAGTGAACAGGCTGCACTCCCTTGGCGGCAGAGAAGAGCAGGCGAAAGGGCGCCAATAGTGCGCAAGAGGAGGAGCCCAGCATGCTGGAGGATGCTAGACTGCGGCCACTGAGCTGGGCTCAGAGGACCAGGGTTTCTGGGGATGTTCATGTGGGCAAAGCTAGCACAGAGAAGAAGGGCTGATGGGAATTTGAGGGCCTTTCACAAAGAGGGATGGGCCAGGAAACCCTGAGACAGACCCCTGGGGTCCTCTTACAAGCTGCCAGTACTGTGTATATGAGGGGAAGGCCTTAGCTGGCCCTGAAATCCCACCGCAGGTGCTCCCCCAATCTCCAAGCTCATCTACAGGTACTCAGCAGGCCAGCCCTCCCTCTACGTGTCCCAGCATCACTAGGACAGGGCTTTTCTGGCTCAATGGATACACATTAATGATCTAGTCTGAGTTTCCCTTTCCATATAAAATAAACTGGTCATGAAGTACATAATTCACTTAAACATTAATTTCCAATTCAAGTTGGTTTGGCTGTGAAAAGAAACAGAAAGGAGGGGCGTGTGTCCTCTCTGTACTTCCTGAGAGGGAGGACTTGTTAGAGGTCTTTCCACTCTGCCTTCAGGTCATCGACCTCAGCCCTCTCCTCTCCTGCAAAGCCCTGGCCCAACTCACAAAGTGCAGCCCCTGCCCTGCCCCAGCCCAGTCACTCCACGTACACACGCTGGTCTTCAGGCAGCTCTGGATATGCCAAGGCTGTGTCCTTCAAGCCCTGCGCATCTGCCAACAACCCAGCCCCACGGTTGAACCTAGCAAGCGCTTTCTAATAAGTTCAGGGCCCGACTTAATGTCTCCTCCAAACCTCTTCCCCCTCTCGCCCTAGTCTAGTTACTCAGAGCACTCTGACTGGCTAAATCCTCTTCTATAAAGTTGTCTCCTTTTCCCAGGAAAAACCTCAGCTCTGGCAGGACGGGGGCTTTGGCTTTCTGGATCACCCGAGCCCTCAGCTGCTCTTGGCACCAAGTCAGTGTATGTATGTGTAGTGCGTTGTGGCACAGCTGAACCCGAGCATGCAAACGAGGCGAACTTCCACTTGCAGAGCAGAAATGTGCATTTAGGGCCAGGCGCCTCTTTTCACACAACTTCATGATCACAGCCTTCAGTTATTATGGAGAAGGAAGCCATGGATCCATGAAGGAAAGTGGCTTTCTTAAGGGCCAGCTCCTAAGACTTGACATTTTGGGCACACCGGAGTAGAAGGCTATGCTGCCCTGTAATGCCAGGCCACACCAGAACACAGGCTGGTGGGCATGTTGGAGGCCTCGTGGTGTGTATGAGGTCGAGGGTGGCCTCGAAAACCACACTAACATTCCGTTGCAAACTCTCAGCATACCAGGCACCTCATCCCTCTTTTCCTCTCTCCCTTTTCCCTCTTTCTTTCTTCTCTCTTGCTCAGGAGAAGCATCGCTGCGTGTGAGAGCACACATAGGCACACAGAATTCTTCTAAGCCACCTACTTTTAATTGATCAAATCCTCCTGAAGTGTTCCATTTAATTGAGTGAATCTTACCAAAGTGCTTCCACGTAATTGGCATGATTAACTGTTGAAATCCTGGAGCCACAACCCCCAAATGAATTGTTAATTGTCCTTTC
Organism: Capromys pilorides; assembly: GCA_004027915.1. Taxonomy (NCBI): domain Eukaryota; kingdom Metazoa; phylum Chordata; class Mammalia; order Rodentia; family Capromyidae; genus Capromys; species Capromys pilorides. The sequence goes on from PVKN010004351.1 coordinate 24,096, forward strand.
CCATTAAGCAACAGAAGTGGCCCTTCCTGGACCAGCTCTCCCAAGGGATTTGGCCCAAGAGCCCTTCAGCTCTCGATGGCCATGTGATTATCATCCACAGTACCAGAGCTCTAAGACACACAAAGCTAATTTAGAAGGCACTCCTATGAATGGGAGGAAAAAGCAGGCCATACTTTCAGAAAAGGAAGCTCAACTCCACTTAATTAACTGAGTGTACCATGTAAAAGAGCTTCCTGAGAAGTGAAAGAAGATAATTAAGAAAAAGAGTAACATACATTAATTTTCTCTGAAGTTAAAAATAAAATTATCATCAATCCTGAAGACAATTGGATCATGTAGAATCCGCATTGCACAACTAATTGTTCTACTTTAAAATGGTGGAACTAATCTGGAAAAGAAGGTGGACATTGTAACAAAAGTGACAATTACAGGAGTTCACTGCTTTCTGGAATGGACTGAAGATCAAGGTCAAAGCAATTTGAGATAGAACGCAAAACTCACTGTAGTGTACCCAGTGGACACAGAGAGTACTACTGACCTTGAACATATGGCACGTTCACTCAGACCAGAAGAGCACAGCCTGGACTTACGGAAACACAAGCAGAGAGAAACACTGTGGGAAAACAACTCTCCAGCTCCTTCTCTGAATAGGACCTAAAGATTGTCTAATAGCTATAAACTTAACAAAGAGTACAGGCCAGCCAAGGTCGACTGAGGATTCCACGCCAGACCTCGCCAAGGGCCGTGTGCTGCAGCTATTTAACAAGTTTTTGCTGTTTCAACTACATGCAGCACCATGGTGTCCGTGTTCACCTGCTGCCAGACAATTTGGAAATGTGTCGAAACTTGAGAGCTGGTACAAATGAACAAAACTTGCTGCTGTGTGCTACAGATCGCAAGGCGAAGCAATCAACTTCCTTCAGTTTGTTGCATGGAATCAGAAACACTAAGAGATGCAGAAAATAACCATTTTACTTTGATCTGAAAGCACAGAAACTGAGAGTTGAATTCAACAGTGACAAAAACCAACCCATGTCTGAAAAAAGGGGGAATAATTCAATGGCTTCTGGTAGCCTTTGAGCTCAGGATATCCTAAGGATGTGGCTTCCACTAAAGGTAGTTTCCAAGACTAAAGGATCAGCCATCAGCAGACTGCATCATAAAATAAATAGCCACGGAACCTTCCTGTGGAGGTTGGGGCCTTGGGCAGCAAGGCCACCCAAAGGAGGCTTGTCTGGGAGCTTCTAGAAGTTTCCAAGGTGTGCCTCAAACACCCAGAGTTCTTTGAGCCCCTAAATAAGGACCTGTAGCAGAATGTTCTGAGATCATGAAGCATGAGTCTAGTCAGAAAACAAGAGGTGGCCTGCAGTGCATGGTTTAGTTGTGAGGGGAGCAGAAGATGCCTGAAAGGGTGGAAATCCTCAGAAGAGATCTGGTTCCCCCACCCAGTGCTGATCACCTAGATTTTTACTGGGTACCTTCTCTCCCCTGAGCTAAGGCTCGAGGATTGAGGAAACTATCTCTGGGCAGTAACAGTTGAGGAGCAGTTGCTTATGTGGAAATATAAGAGCTTCCAGAATCAGAATGACACTCTTTGTCAACTTGTCCTCCCACCCATGGGCTTTCTAACTGCCTGGCCCACTTTATGGCCAGCACACATGGTCTGCAAACACCTAGACTTACCTAAAAGAGACACACAGGGATAACTCATTGCGCCACAGACAAATTCCAAGCGATTAGTCCAGCAGGTAAGGTCCCACCTGTGGAGTGGAAACAACCAGAGTGAACAGAAGCAGACTCACGTGCACCTTCTCGGAATCCGTAGAGCAAGGGCTCAGTGGCAGGGAAGGCTGTGGCCAAGGTCCCAGTGCATCCCAGCCAGCCCAAGATGTGAGCCCTGTGCTACTCCCTGGACCACAGTCCATCTTGGCAGTGACTTTCCCTCAAGTGGGCAGGCCCATCCCGCACTGTGCAAGCTGGCTGCTATGCTGAAGTTGCAGAATCCCAACGGGCCCAAAGAGAGGGTGTCTCACCAGGAAAGTGTGTTTCTCTCGGGATATTTGTGTCTGTGTGTGCCTTTTTCTGTGTGTGTGGGTGGGAAGGCATCTGTTTCCTCTGTCACTTTGCCTGGGCACCTGTCTCTCTCTGTTTAGGTTTCCATCTTCTTACCCTGCTATAAAAAGCCAGAAGGTAGGCCAGAAGGAGATTTTGTAGTGTTTGTTGTACTTAATTGAGGAAAGGTTTATGTTCCCATTTCCCCAAGAAGACACGTGGCATCTTACTAAAAATCAAAATAAACTGTGAGTCTGGCCTCATTGAGGCTATCCTGCCTAGATTTTAAACTGGGTGTGGCGTGGGATGCTGTACAAATCCCAAGGGGTCCTGTGTCCTTCAAGGAGCCCAGGGTCCTTGTTAGTGAGTTTGGAAGGGCTCACTCACTGGGTCAAGTACCTGACTTGGAGTTCAGCAAGAACTCAAGTGGCATAGTGGCAGCAGATCTAGCTTGGGCCAAGGAATCTGCATTTTCCAATGAGTCCTCCAGGGCATTCTGATGTGGGAAGTAGCATGTGTAGGCTCTGTCATCTCTAGCAACACCACACGCAGCTCCTGGGTAAGAGCTTCTTCAGGTGGGAGCCCACTGAGCCATGCGTGGGTCAGGCTTGTGGGAAGAGGCCGCACACTTTCTAGTGGATCTTCTGAGGGGTCTCTCCCACAAGGCTAGAAATTCCTGTTCCGTGTGCTTCTAAATATAGACCTGGGAATAGTTTTGGGGAATGCACCAAACTGTGCCAGACACTGTGTAAGTTGCTTCTACCAAAAGGCTCTGGGGGAGGGGCCGAGGCAGCACAGGTCCCTGTCCTGGATGAGGTGCTCTAGCAGAATCCTCGGAAATCCTCTTTGGGAGGAAAATGTTGGGGCTGCGGTTGAGGAGGAAATGTTTCACTGATCAAGGAGACTGGAGAGCAGCCACTGGCCTGGCTTGGCCACGGGGCTGGCTGGAAGGTGTCCGAATGGGGTGGGACCTCTGGGAAGAGGGCCAGGGCCAGGGAGTGGGGGTGGGGGTCCGAAAGAGGACGTGGGCTTTGGGCAACAGGCCAGTGAGGGCACACATGGTGTGAAGACATGATTAATAACTCAAATTGAGACTGGAGGGATGGCAAAGGACTTGAGGAGAGGGGGCAGGGGCACAGCGGGAGGCTGTGGACCCCAGTAGCACAAGAGAAAAAGCCCCAAGTGGGCTCCTTTCACCACGCAGGGGCTGTCCACTTCCTCGTGGCTCTAGCCAACGTACAGATTCCCACCTCTGCGTCGCTGAGGTTCGACCCTCATTCAAATGGAAAGGAAGGAAGCCCTCAGCAGGGACTGTCACCAGCGCCAGTGACTGGAGTGCAGCTTTCCCCCACACTGGAGACAAGTCTTTTAAGCCCCGTCTTGTCCCCTACCCTCAGCCCTAATGGTAGTTGGGGCTCTAAGGGGGTCCTATTTCTCATCCCCCACTGCTTTCCAACCCGCAGTGTCCAACCTAGAGTAGGTTAGGCCTCCACAGGTCCGCGATTCCCGCCCTTGACCGCCGCCCCCTGCCCGCCTCCAGGCCTTCGGGCCTCATCGTCCCGGTCAGCCAAGACGTGTCCCCGCAGCGTGGCTGAGATGACCCCTCCCCCGCTCCGCTCCCGGGGCACGCACACTCACCCTAGCCTCAGTACATTCTCCCGCTGCCGGTCCCGCATGCTCACTCCGACCCGCACATCCTTCCGCCTCACTCGCGATCACTCGGAACACTCGGACTCTCCCAGCCCGACCCCCCAGCCGCCTGCAGCATCACTCCGCCCGCACACTCTCCCTCTGTAGGCATGCTCACCCAGGCCCGGAGGCTGCCACTGTGCGGCCCTCGGCAGAGGGGAGCTGGCGCGGCCCTAGCAGGCCCGGCGTGGCAGGAAGCGCCGCTGAACCGCCGCCCGCGCCCGGCAGAGCCCAGCAGCCCCGAGGAGCGTTTCCGGAGCCGTGGGCGCCGCGGAGGGTACAGGAGAAGAGAGACCCCGCCCCGGACTCTGCCCCGCCCGGTCTGCCTGTCCCGATTGGTCCAAAAGGGGGGCGGGGGAAAGGGGGCGGAGATGGGGCGGAGACGGGGCGGAGCGAGGCCCGGAGCGAAGTGGAGGGGGTGGGGGTGAGGGTGGGGCTGTGGGGGGTGCGGGCAAGGCTAAGTGGAATGAGTGTACCCATGATGAATGAATGAACAAACGAACAAATTGTCCTGCAGAAGAGAAAGAGGGACGGAAAGGACAGCTCTCCCTTGGCCACATTCGGGGTGGTGGTGCGCTCTTGGGGTATCCAGGTGAAGCACAGAGGGCCACGCTCCGAGTTAGAGCTCGCAGCCACGTCCCGAGCCCTTCCTGAGCTGCAGCTGTGAGCGAAGCCTGACCTCAGTCCTGTCCTAAGGCGGTGTGCATTTGGTGCCCCGGGGTTTCTGTGAATGTACAGCAAGTACATGTGTGTTGGGGGGGGACGCAACCAACAAGTAGGTCCTTCTTTCAGTTTCAACAGAAAAAACCACAGGACCCTTGGGGTCAGAGGTATGGCAAGCATGTGACAGCCACTTCCACATGACTCTTCTGTTTCTCAGCCACTAGAAACTTAAGGCTAAATTACAGCCCTGCACTCTGCTAACCCTGGTGTACACCAGTTAGTACTTACCTGCAGTCCTGATTTCTTCAGAAAGCCACTAATAAGCAAGCGTCAACACTGAACACCTAAGAAGACTGCTGAGAACTTAGAAGAATGCCAGTCAGGGTGACGCTGGAGAGCAGGGATCTGGCTTGTGGGGCAAGCTGCAGTGAGGCCACAGCGCTCACGGATGACGGCCCAAACGGTAACCTTGGCATATTCCGGGATCAAAAGGAAAGTGCAGCAGTGGGGAGAGGGACCAGTGAGGTGGAGCCCAGGGCTGAGCAGAGCTGGGGGGCTGGTGCAGCTTCTTGGCTTCATTTGTATTCATAAGCATTATTTCATGCATTATTAGCAGTAATTATTCCCTATTTCTTAATTATTCTTATCACAATTTTATTCATTACATTATATTTTTCTCATTTTGCCTCTGTTTTACTATGAAAGCTTTGCCATATACGGAACCACGGAAAGGTTTGTACCTATGTAGCAATCACTGAGTCTACAATTAGCATCATGCTTCAGTGTGTGGGTGTTTGTATTTTACTGATACACTTCAAAATAACACACAAAATATCACCACACTAGGCTCACTTCGCCTCTGCACACTTCAGCACAGATAACACCAACCAGAGATGAACGTTCGTCGCAGGCTGTTTTGAAGGTATAATTTACAGTTAGCAAAAACACAAATCTTAAGGGCCCTATGCACATTTGTCCCTATCAAGATGCAAGACACTGCAGCAGCTCTGAAAGTTCTCTTGTGCCCTTTTTCAGTCCATCTCTACCACATTCCGTGGAGACTGCTACTGTTGCCATTCTTCCGCAATAGACTACTTTGGTCTACTTGCCTGATTACTATTGTAGGTGAATGGAATCACGTGGTGCATACTATCTGTGTCTGCATTCTTTTATTCACTTGATATTTTTGAAATTTATGTATGTTGTGGAACCCGCTTGTGCTCCTTTCTAGTCACTGCTGGGTAATTTCCCATTGTATGGAAACATCACACTTGTTTTATTAATTCATCAGTTTATTACCTGAACTATTTTACTTTTCATTATTATAAATAATGCTGCTATATAAATATTCATGTATGAGTTTTTGGTGTGAGCATGTGCTTTCATCTTTCTTCATACATAGCTGGGAGGGGAGCTGCCACGTCATAAGATAGCTGCATATTTTATTAGAAACAAACAGAATGTTTCTATGAGTTGTTGTGCAACTTACATTCCCATCAGAAACGTCTGAGCATTCATTCTCTTTCTCCTGCTCATTAGCCTCTGGGCTGGCAGCCTTTATTTCTAACCATTGCAGTGGGTGTAAAGTAGTAGCTCACCCTCATTTCAGTGATCATTCCCCTGATGACTAATCACAGCAGTGTGTCTTTATGTTCTCACTGGCCGCTGCTGTACTTTTCTCTTCAAAGTGTCTATTCAAGCAATTTGCCCAATTTTATGCAGTTGTTTGTCTTTTTTTCCTTGTGGGTGCTCTTTTAAAAAGAATCAAGTCTATTGAGGAATATTTGACATAATAAATTACACATGATTTGATAAGATTCTTATGTAATGAATTGAACATTATTTGCTAAGAATCTTTCTCTTAGTCACATGCACGCACGGGCACACACACATACACACACATGCACACATGCATGCTCACACAACCTCGAAGCCATCAGCATAACCAAAGTGATCAACATGTTCATTACCGCCAAAATTTCTTCAGCCCCTCCGAACCTCCACCTCCTCTCCTCCCCTCCCAATCCCCAGGGAAGCACTGATCCATTTGCTGTCACTACAGGGTAATTGGTATTTTCTAGAAATTTGGATAAGTAGAATAATATAATACATACTCTTTTATGTTTGGTTCCTTTCACTCAAGCAAATGATGTAGCGATTTCTTAATCTGTGCTGTTAAACTAAAATGCCCAAGGCCACGTGCTGCTACCATTTGCAGGTGCTCCCTCCGAAGTTCTGGTGTCACTGACGTGGTAGGATGGAGAGGTGGCTAGGCCCTGAGGGCCCCTCCCTCCTGCCTGGGATTGAGGTCCACAGTGATGTGGCTTATGCACCTATGAAGAGCACTGCTCCCCTCTGGAGGATGCCGTGAGAAGCCCTTTATCAGACACCGAGTGCCAGTGCCTGGAGCTGGATCTTCTTGGGTTCCCCAACTCAGAAACCGCACTTCAGTTCTTTACAAACTACCCTGTGTGCCTGATAAAAGGACAGAGATATATTTATTTATTTCACACTTTCAGGACCCCAAGATCAAGCAGGTGGCAGATTCAGTGGCCACTTCGACCTGGAACTGTCTCGTTGCATCTTCCCAGGGCTGAAGGGGTACAAAGGGACAAACACCTTATCCTCACATGGCAGAAGAGATGGAAGGAGAGAAAATGCCGAGCAGTTCTTGAAAACCTCTTCTGTAAGATCATAACCCTATTCATGAGGTGATGCCCTTGTGCCTTTGTCATTGCTCCAAAGGCTGCCCCCCACCCTTTTCCTTTGGCAGTTCTGTCGATTGAACCACCCAGGGCCTTGTGCATGTTAAAGAAACTCTCTGCCACTCAGCTACATTCCCAGCTCATTTATTTTTTTAATTAAAAAATTAGTTAATTAATTAATTAAGTACAGGGTCTCGTTATGCAGCTCAGGCTCATAGTGATCCTCCTGTGTTAGCCTCCTCAGCCCTGGGATTACAGGCGTGTGCCACCACACGCGGTTTCGGTGGCTGGCACCACTTTGGGGGGGCTGCATGGCATACGATAACCAGAGATTGAACCTGGGTTCTTGTGCTTGCCAGGCAGGAGCTTAGACTGTTGAACTATCTCCCCAGCCCTCCCAGCTCTCTTTAACTTTCTTTTAAGACTGGGTCTCTCACAGTTGCCCACCGTGCTCAGTGAAGCTTGTTTCTTTCTATCATAGCTTTTGGGTTCAAGCGTTAGCGTGAGTTTCGGAGTACATGGAAACAGTACGTATGTTCACTTACACTGTTGAATGCACAGCTCACGCCTTTCCATTGCGCACTCGCTCTCCATTGCCATAATGCACTGTCCATGCACCTCTTGACAGACATGTGAGTTGCTTCCAGTTTGAAGGTCATGGCAGTCATCTCTTTGTCAGTGTGACAAAGTACCTGAGAAGAGAAACTTAAAGGAGGAATGATTTATTGTACTAATGGTTTCAGACCATAGTCAACTGGTTCCATTGCCTTGGACCCAAGATAAGGCAGAGTATCATGACAGTGGAAGCATATGACACAGGAGGGTGGTCACCTCAGGGCAGCAGGGAACGGGGGAGGGGGGAGAGAAGAGGAGAGATGGGGAGGGGAGGAGGAGAAGACAGGACAGGGCGGGGGCAAGGGACAAGATGCACCTTTCAAACTCAGGCCTCCAGCACCCTCGCAGCAGTGAGGCTCCGCCTCCTAAGAGTCCGTTCATCTTGAACCCAGCAGTGAATCAGTACAATAAAATGTAATAATGTTATTATAAAAAAATTGAAAAGAATAATGAAGAAATTAAAAATAGCTGAATATTGAAAAATCTCCCCAAATGTACAGGCAAACAAATGTCAGTATATTCTATCCCAGTTGTGTGTGTGTAATGGAGGCAAAAAGATCCACGGGAAGCGAGGTACAAGCAAGACTGAGACATTAATGGGACAGAAATGATGGGCTCATAAATGTCAGGGAAATACACAAATTCCACGGAGTTTCTGGTAATCTGGAGGCAGTCTTTGCTCTTTTCAGAGAACTGTAAAAAGGGTTGAAAACCAATTTACTTTTACACTAAAAGGGCAGAGTGACCCAGATAATATATGGTTGTAGATAAAGACATGTACGTCCGTGCAGTCTTGAGCCAGACGCTATGTCCACCATATAATCACGAGCTTCCCTCTGCCCTTTAGCAACTGTTAAAAGTGTGATTGCTCCGAGCAGCTGTGGATCACAAGAGCAGATGACAATGTATTTGTTGATTCGTGCACAGAGCATGGATCGGCCGGTGAAGATGAATATACTCAAATAAGTTTTCATACATCTACTGATCTCCAATGATTATATTCCTAGCAATTAATTTAATACATTAAAGCATTTAATACGTTTAAAATAATGTTCTTACTCTTTTCTTAGCAGAGTTTATTTTTTAAAGGAATTCTGTCTTTTGATGACTAAACTTACCAGTTTTCTCTTTTATGGATCATGCTTGTTGGTGTCACCTAAAAAGTCTCTGTGTACCCTGAAGTCATAAAAACCTTATCTTACTGTAGAAGTTTTATGATTTTTTAAAAATTATTTATTTATTTACTTATTTATTTATTTATTCATTTGATACGGGGTCTCACTACACTGTTCTGACTCATAGCGATCCTCCTGTTTTGAGCCTCCCAAGCACTTGGATTACAGGTGTGCACCACCATGTCCGGTTCTGCGACTGGCACAGCATGTGGTACCGGGGTCCAAACTCAGGTCCTTGTGCTTGCGAGGCAGCTGCTTAGATTGCTGAGCTATCTCTCCAGCCCAAAAAGTTTTATGATTTTTAAGTCTAATATTTATTTATTTTATTTTTTACTTTTTATCTAGTATTTAGATCTCTGGTCCATCTTAAGACAATTTTTGAATGTACTGCAAGGTACAGATCAAAGTCTAGCATCATTTGTTCAAAAGACTCTCCACCATATTGCTCTGCAACTTTGTCAAAGGTCAATTATTCATAAATGTGAGCATTTATTTTGGTTCTCTATAAGTCGTGTCTATCTGCTTTCTAGTTTTACACAAATGCCATGCTATTTTGATCAGAATTGTTTCATAATAATCTTTGAAATCAGGTAATGTGAGTTCTCCATATTTGTGTTTTTTCTTTTCTTTTCTTTTTTGGTGGTACCAGGGATTGAACTCAGGACCTTGCACTTGCCTGGCAAGTGCTTATTCCACTGAGCTATCTCCCTGGCCCCAGATTTGGCCTTTTCAATGCTGTGTTAGTTAATCTAGGTTTTCTGCATTCCCATGTGAATTTTATTTTATTTTTGAATTTGAACCATCTTTATTGATTTGTGAATACTATAATACATAATTATGTTTAACAA
>PVKN010004352.1:0-33826 GCA_004027915.1 Capromys pilorides
GCGCGCGCGCGAGCGTGTGTGTTGCTGAAATCCCCCCCAAAAGCAACTGTAGGAAGTGCGGGGTGTATTTCTTGGTTTTGATCCGGGACGGCTGGATGGGATTAGCCGGGGAAGGAGGATCTCTGGGAATGGGAAGTGGCCGCTTCTCGGCGGCCGGACGCGCCTCCAGAGCCCCATCCGCACTTGCGTTTTCTTTGAAGCGCTATCGCGGCGGGGAAGCAGTCTTCTGACGCCGTGCCAGTTTCAATATGGCGGGCTAGGTGGCTTTTAAAAACTGAAAATAAAGGTTTTGTGGTGGGAAAAAACCTAACCGAAGTGGACACAGCTTAGTTTCTGCTCTCTTTGGTTACTCCGGGAATTGCTTTAGCGAATTAAGTGAGAAAAGATAAAGCAAACTCGCCGCCCTAGTTTTTTCCGTGGTTAGAGTCGGTGTCAAGTCCATTGCTAGAGGGTGACGTGTGGACGGCTGCTTCCGACCGGGACTAGAACCTGGGGGCGCGCCGTCCCCTTGTGCCTGTGTATCTGTGTACTGTACACACTTGCGTGTGCACTTGCGGAGTGGAGGCGCGCCAAAAGAGATCCGCCCCAAATGTGTGTGCGTCTCGGAACCATCACCTTGCCAGGATTTGACGCGACAAACTGCTGACACGTGGTGCAAAAATCCGAGAGAGCAGAGGGAACGCTTTATTTCGGCTTTCTAGACGAGCTTTTTCTCTCTGTGCGCCGGATCCTGTGCGAGTAAAGCCCCGATTAAGTGGAGCGAGGAGGTGCTTATTAAAGCGACTACAAAAGAGACTTATTAAAGGCCAAGGTTTTGGGTGTAGTCGAGCTGCAGACCTGAGGGGCGTTTTGCGTGTGCTGGATTTAGTGGGCTTTTGCTTCCCTTCGCGCCACGCTAGGGTGGAAGGTTGGGGTCCAAACCAAAATGCCGGGAGGATGAAAGCGTTGGAGCAGAAAGGTAGGGGTGCTCGGAGCTCAGCCGAAAGATGTGCATGGTCCAGGTGGGGAGCTGCTTTTGTTGCTTTCGGGTTTCGCGGAGTCGGGCTTTGGGGGAAGGCATTGCGGGGGCTGGAGGAGTTGCCCCTTGCTCGGGTAGAGAGCCGACAGGTTGTGAGTGAGGCGTCTTCCTCTGGCTTTGGCGGGCGTGCACGCCGCACTGCAGCCTTGGAGAGTACTGGGAGGCGAAAGGTCCGGTGCTGGGCCCGCATCTGGGCCTGGGGGTGGCATTTGGAGTCAAAAATCGGTACTCATAAGGGGAGCCTTACGGAAAATAGGCAAATGCTAGCGCCGAGAAGAGCCCTCCGGAATGCGAGAATGTGTCTTAGCTGGGGACTAAGGTCCCCGACAGGGGTCGCCCGCGTCCAGGACGCAGCCGCCCAGCTGGGAACGCTCGGCGGTGCTAGCCGGAAAGAGCCTAAGAGGGGACCCGGGCCACGCGGCAGTCGTGAGCGGGCCCCAGGTCCAGCTAGGCCAAGTCCAGGTGACTTTTCCCGGGCCCGCGAACCTGACTGCACAGCAGCCAGAAGCTGGGAGACATTTTTAAAAAGACAGTTAAAATATAAGGTTACCCAGGTTTGTAGTTATCACAGCAACGTAGTTTCCAGCGTTTGCTGGGGCCCAGTGGAGGTTCTGTATGCCTATTTAGACGACGCCCTAGCTGTCGGAGGGGCGGTCCCCTCGCGGAGTCGGGTGGGCGGGTGCCAGAGTGGCGCCGGGGTTGGATACGTAGCGACAGGCTTTCCCCTCCCACCCGAGCGGAGCGGAGCGGCGAGGTCGGCCACGCGCGTCTCGCCCCGGGTGCAGAGCGCGCGACGCCTCCCAGTCCTTCCCGCGGAGGTGCAGATCAGCCTAAAATGGCTCTGTGCTGGTAAACTGCAGTTTCAGCCGCGAACCCCTCCCCTCGCTCTCCTGACGTCGATGCTGACAAAGGTACGATTCACTCGCGAGCACTGAAACCCACGATTTTGCACTGTGGAAGCCAGGACTGTACACAAGCGACTACAAAGGATATTGTACGGGATTTTCACAGGGCTTGTTTTTCTTGGAATTGATACAGTGCTCAAGTTCAGCTGACCACTGTCCCAGTACCGAAGGGCTCGAGGGTGTTCCAGCGGCTGGGAGTGTGCCGGGGATTTTAAGTGCAAAAAAATCTTAACCAGGTCCCAGGACACTCGGATGGCGAGTGTGTGGAGCGATGGTCACAGCACTATTGCTCGTTCTTGATGGCATTTACAATGTCCGGCAGTCCTGAGTCGAGCCCAGGAGACCGTTCCCAAACTTCTGGAGACCTGCTCACAGTTTCGCTTTCGGAATTTTCAGGATCTTTGGGTTTCTGGAGTTGGGTGGGATTCCGGGAAGAGCGCGGAGGCGCTCGGTCCCCTGTCGTGCGGTGGCCCGGCTGCCCGCCCACCTCGGGATCTCTGGGCGTTGCCTCGCTGTATCGCTGCACCGCTGTGAGAGAGAGAACTGGGGCTCCCGGGGCAGTGCGCTATCTCCGCGCTGCATCTAGAGGCTCGAGTGAGCTGCTGCGGCCGATCGGAAGCGCAGCGTTGAGGAGCAGATTGCTAGGAGGGCCCACCCACCACACTTGGATGCTGAACCTTCGCCGCTGCCCAGTGTTCTCTCCCACTGTAACCAAGGGACTTGGGCGACAGATTGGCGTGACTAGATAGAGCAAATGGATCCAGCTTCAACCAGGTCGGACAAAAAGCGAAAACGCTGAAATTCAGCCTCATTTCCTGGGAAGACAATTGGAGGTGGGAGAGAAGATAGGCCACATGCGGAGGGAAGAGAAGGGAAGGATTGGTCCGGAGGAATCGTTGGTGGGTGGACCTTTGAGATAGGAGATCTGCTACTTTTTCCTTACGAAGCGTTATATTTGCACGCCGTTTACTTCTTTCCAGCCGCGAGTAAATACCGTATCAGATCTTTATCTTAGCTTATGCTGCTCTGCCAGCTGGGCAGATGGAGAAATGCATGGACACCCCAAAGCTTCCTTACTCTCACCCAAACTTTTACTGCCTGAGGAAGCCATTTCGGGGCCAGGCGGGAACAGGGGAATCTTGGCAGTTTCTATCACAGAGAGAAAATTGTTGTGGGTGGGTGTTGCTCCATAAGTGCTGGCTGGACGTGCTGAAGGAGGAGTGGAGCGCTGCACCTAGCCTGTTAGGGTGTGGTACCTTGAATCTCAGTCTCACCTAGAGGGAGGTGCATTTCATTAATGATGGTGTTATTGATCATGGAGTCTTCTCTTTGTTAAGGAGTTCTGCAGAAATTGTAGACCAATTAGAAAAAAAATTTACTAGACATAAGTGGCAGGTGCCTTGATTCTTGGCGTGAATAAAGCAAAGCCAGAATAGGTTCCTGATGCCCCTCTGTTCCCTTTTAATCATAGGCCTTCCTGGGGCTATGAAACGTTGACCACAGCGACTTTGGGCCCACTTTAGCTGAGATAGCATTTTCCATTTTTTTCTTCTTGCCAGTGGCATCAGAAGACATACTGATGATAGGAACTAGGCCGGAGCGTTAAGTATGTGTGATTCTGTTGGTGAATATAGAATCCTCTAGGGCCTAAGAAGCTTAATAATGTGAAGTCAAACTTTCCAGCCCCTACACTTCTGTGTAAAATATTTTTGTGAGAATATCAAAGTAAGAGTCCTTGTCTATTTTTCTTTTTGAATACTTTGAACAAAAGCCACTTCCTGTAGAATTTTCATGATCTTCAATTCTGATGCAGTGGTTTTAGGCAGCATCTCTCTTTGCATTTGACTATTCAGAATTTTTATAGTTCATGTAAAGTGTAGGGGTAATAAGGAATCTTTATCCTTCTGTAGATTCGGAACTCAAGGGCTTATATCAGAGTAGTATTGAGATCTGCAATTTAAGATTTTATTTTGGTAGCTCTAACAAAGCCTCAGCGGCAGTTGACTATCCCTGTTCCACATAAAACTGTACTTAGGAAGAACTGGGATTGGTGGTTCATGCCCATAACCCCAGCATTTAGGAGGCTGAGACAGGAAGGTTGCTGTGAGCTTGAAACCAGCCTGGGCTACATAGTTCAAGTCCAGCTTGGAATTATACAAAATGAGACCCTGTCTCAAAAACAAATAAAAAGCATTGTTTTTGTGTTTGGGCAAATTATATTTGCTACGGCAAATCTGAAAGTTGACCTTGCATTCACAGGGATATGTTGACCCTGGCTTGTATGGACAATTCCTGATGGGATTGGGGTGGGGATCTAGGGCCTGTCTTCTAGTTATGGAGATAGTTCTGTGTAGCTACGTGACCCTGGATGAGTGCTGCCATCTTTTTGAGTCTCAGTTTTTCTATCTACAAAAGAAGGGCATTGAACTGGAATCAGATGTTTCCGTATTGAAACAACAACAACAGCAACAACAACAAAACAACCCAAACCCTCTGCTCAGTACATCTGTGCTGATGTGCCCAAGTGATTCATCTTCTGACTTGTGTCCCCAAAGTACAGTAAGAGTATTTTTAGCCTTAAGTGACGGTTGTATGAGGGGTCAAGGCTGTTGTAGCTCACTGTGCAGAAGTGAGGTTCTGTGATGGTTAGGTCATATTTTCATCTGTGCTTAGGCCATGGTGCTGGACAGAACCCCGAGGGCTTTGCATGTGGAGCTGGCACACCTAAGCCCAGGTGGACTTGATAAGCAATGCCTGAGCTGATTTTACTCTTCTAATTGCTAGGTCTTTAGAAGGGCCGTTACAGATAGAATTGTGAGCCTATTGCTTGCTAATGCTTATAAGTACAGTTGGATGGCTGTACCTTATTGGTAACTGGAGAGAAAAAGTTCACTGAAGTCTAGGGCTTTCCATTCTTAATCTTAGGGTTTGGCTGCATGGCAATACTTTCTTTACTTTCACGACTAAAAATTTGGTAGAGCACTTCTTAGAAAAAAATTTTGTTGCCTAAAACATGTATGGGCTGTGTTAAATCATTGTACACAAAGTGTTTAACTCGCATGACTCCTACAATAAGTACTGTTAGAACTTTCAGTATAACAAGATGGTGGCATGATTCTTACAAGGTTACCGAGTAAAATCCTTCAGGATTGGTATGTAGTGCCAGTTTAGCAGTATTCCAATGAAAAACTGCCACTAAAGTACACATCTGGTTGGCCTATAACTAGTAGTGGTGCTGAACCTGTGGCATGTGTGTTATTATTTTTTAGACAAAAGATGTTGGTGTATGAATTGTTTTTTCTAGACTTCAGTATTGAGATATAGTTGCAATGTTGGCACTTGATGATAAGTAAGTGAGTTTTGGGTTGCAGTTTGAGCACTCTGCCTCTTAGAGCTTTGGCATCCCTGGCCTACAGAGTTTTAGGAAGTGATAATACTTTCCTTCAGTATCCTAGAATTCATTGTGTTATCCGTACAGTGAGACCTGTAGGCTTCCATTTCTGTGATAAGGTAGGCAGATGTTTTTTACACTAGAGAAAGAATCCATTGTACTTTTCTGTTTCTTATTTTCCTGGAAAAAAAAAAAAAAAACAAAAACCATGGAAATGACACATCTTGCTAGATACAGGGCTTGCTGTTAAAGCATTTGCTGAGTTTTATAAAGTAGGACAAATAATATCAGCGTTGAGATTAGGCAGGAGTCGTCTGGATCCTGTGGGGTGGGAAGAGGGAAGAGATTTTTTTATCTTGTGAGTTTTCCTCTGTGGCTTTTATTTGCCAGCCACTCTTCTTAGTGCTTTATGTTTATTTTTCATACTTTTAAGGAGAGTTTTGCCATTCCCATTTTGCAAAGGAAATACTGAGGCCCTAGAGAGCTGAGGAGCTCGCCCATAATGACAGCGCTATTGAGAGAGGGCCAGGATTTAATTCTGGTACTATACTGCCTCGAGATGGTGAGGCTGCCGGTTGATTGATGGCTCATTTCATGTGAGACACTGCCCAGCACTTGAATGCATCTGAGCATTTACTCTTTCTAGGTGAGTGCTAGTCCACCTGGTAATCAATACTTTATTGAAAATAAATCAGTATTTGAAGTTAATCAAGGTCTTCTTGAAAATAAATCAGTATTTTGTTGATAAGGAAGTAGAATCTCTCAGTCATACATGGTCATACAAATATGGTTAATTTTGAAGTAAATTAATGAAGTACATTTTCTTTTTACATTTAGTTTAGATTGTCGTGGGAGAGAGGAGCTTTTAAATAAAGCGTAAATCACTGTTGTTAAGTCTGTGTCTGTGGGTTAGGAGAGGCTGTCATTTATTGTCATATAAATTGACCATTAAAGATTTGAAGAGTGTTAAGTTTCTGAAATTTCTTCTTGGGGAAATAGTACTATTATAGATCAATTTCCTTCTCCATTAATCTGGGAAAAATGAGTTTCTGAGGAGGAATGGAAAGGTTGCAAGTGGAGGGAGGGGAGCTTGAGTTTTTTTCTTCTCAGTGGCATTGCCGTGGATGCAGAGCCTCTCAGCTCCATCCAGTGTTGGGTCTTCTACTGGATTATTTCTGTCTAATGTTGTCAACTGAAAACAAAAGCCGCTTGCTGCTCTTTAAGTTAACATAACACAATGATGTGCCTGTTTTGGGGTTTCTCATAGCGGGTTTTTTACCCCTTGCCTGGTACAGTTACTCTCGGGCTATGAAGTTAGTGAGCCAGAGAGCTTTTGCTTGAGTGGAAATTTTACTTCTTTTGACCGTGGAAAAAGTCAGTTATTGTTACCAAATTGAAGTAGCTGATTTTCTTTTATTTATTTGGTACAAGGTCTCATTACACAGCTCAGACTTGTAGTGATCCACCCGTTTTCAGCCTCTCCATCACTGGGTTTACAGATCTGTACAACCACACCTGGTTTGGGGGCCAGCATGGCATGTGGTACTGCGGATTGAACCTAGATCCGTGGGCTTGCCAGGCAGGCACTTAGACTGCTGAGCTATCTCTCCAGCCTGTGGCTGAATTCTTATAGCATTTGCCTTTGGGATGGGACTGCTTTAGAAAGTGCACTAAATGGGGAGTAAGTAGCTGTCCTCTACTAGAAAGAACAGTTCTGGGAATTTAGAGGGCTCTCATTCAGAATTTTTTGTGTGACATAGGCTAAGTTACTTTACTCTTAAACATTTCCAATATTTGATTTTCCCTGTGATGAATGACCGAATAGAATTTTTGACACAGACTTATTTTAAAAACTTGGCTTAAAGGACATGTTTACTGTAAGGTGCATGCTTATCAATTACAGAAGAAGTAGGTTTGCAGTCATTTTTTCTTCCCATCTCCAAATTGGAAAGGGCCTGTTCTTCTCTTAGTATTATGTATTCAGTAGTAGTTCTTGTGCCTGTGTACTGCACGAAGCCACTCATTGGGCATGTAGCTGCAAAAGGGTTCTGTCACTAGCTATAAATGGTACCAATTCTTGCAAGGCTTAGAGTTCCTCAATTAAAGAAGACGGATATTCTTGGGAAACTTCTGTGAGTGACTTTCCCATTGGTTCTCTGTCTGTGAACAAGCTGCTTTGCCTATGGACAAGGCTTGGAGAAGTGTCCCACTAAGTGGAGTGTGGTAGAGACAATGATGGAAAAAATTTAGGGGGTAGAGAGCAAAAACCACATGTGACAAAAATCCAAAGTGTGGTTCTATTAGGATGGTATTTGAATTTGCTTTTGCAGGCACGGCACTGGCTTTGCCTTTTTAAAGGCAGGGAAATGAAAAAGAGAAGTCTTAGGAAAGAGATTTTTTAGGTGAGTAAGGTTGATTCTGAGATGTTACCCAGAGCTGATGAATATTCATAAGGATAATAAATCCAGGGTCAGATACTGACTTTCCCAGGTAGCCTATCTTTCATTAATAGTGTTGGTGTAAACTCCCCAGTGAGACTTTGTTTATAGAGATGCTCAAATCACAGCTCTTTCACAATGCATATTCACTTATTTAGAAGCAGTCAGTAGGTCTAAAGGGAGCCCTCCCAGCCCAGCTGTATGGTATGTTGAAACCTGTCAGGTGGTTTATCTTGTGCTAATTCGGCCTGGGTTACTCACTTAGATTTACATGGACAGGACAACTTGAATTTAGTGGTTGAGAGGAGTAGCTTGTATCCTGCATGTTTTGTGGCCTGCAGCCATAACTTTTGTCCAATAAAGGAAACACGTTTTAAATCTGAAGTCGAGGGCCGGCGAGATGGTTCAGTGGTCTAAAGCGCCTGCTTAGGAGGGCTCAGGCAACTGCGGGGACTGCAGTTCGATCCCCGGCACCACATGCTGCGCCAGCGCCACCACCAGGGCAGGCTGAGCCAGCCACAAAATGAATAAATAAAGAAACAAACAAACACAACAAGCAAACAAATAAATAAATAAATAATAAAAAAAAAAATTTTAAATCTGAAGTCGATGAGAATGTGTGTGTTTAAGAGACTTGCTTCTCAGGTTTTGGGGTGTAGTGGGTGGTGTGTGTTAGGGGTTTATTCAGTGGCAGGTGAGTTTTTTAATATATTTCCTGAGAGAGGCTTTGCTAACCGTAGGGAGGAGAGAGGGAAGGATGGAGGAGGTGGCGGTGTTAAATAAGACGAGCTTGTCTGAGAAGCTTTCATGTCCAGGTGCTAATTAAAAAGAAAAAAGAGTGCAACAGAATGCAAGCAGACAATGCAAGAGCCTTTGAGGTCTCCTGCCCTGTTGTATCCAATTCCTGTCAAGTGTCCTTCCCTAGGAGGTAGGGAAGCTGGATGTCATCATTTTGGTCCAAGATGACTGTTAGGGAACAACTTTTGTTTTTCTCTGCTTATCTCTTTCCCAGTACGTAATCTGTACCGCTGTATTGGAAAATAGCCAACTCTGGAATGCAGGCTGCCATCTGAGGTCGTCTGTGCTGATGTTCCCAAGTGAGGAAGAGAATAGCTCTATGTAGAGTAAAGGTGTGGGTGGGTGCGTTGTCTTAGAATGGACTTCAGTGTGCTGCCTTGCTGGCACTAGCTGTCACGTGGAAAGTGTGCATCCCTTTCTACTTCTTGTGTGTCTACCATTGTCAGTTGCAGTGGCTTTGTACAGTTTGTCTTTGGGTAGACAGATGGGCATTTGGAGACACTTGCCAGCTGGCTGCTGCTTATTTTTGAGGTTCCCCAGGCAGTTTTCTCTCTTCAGGCTCGGAGACCCAGAGGTGACCTACTTGTACTTCTGCCCTGTCAAGCTTGGGCTCCCCAGCCTGATGGGCTCCCTGCACTTCCTCCAGCCTCTTCAAGCACTCTTACTTTCTCAAGCTCTAGCTCAGGCCTGTGCCTTTCCAGAAAGCTTTTGTGGTGCTGGTGACTATTAAGTTAGTGACTATTAAGCTTCCAGAGCATTTCCTGTTTTGCAGCTGATATCTGTGTTGATTGAGCTGGTTCAAAGGCCAGCAGCTCCTGCTGCTAAGTGCTAAGTGATATTACTGTACCACAATAATCCCAGGTCTTCTACTGTATCTGGCAAAGTCCTGTATGTTTCCCAGGTTCCTTACTAACCAAAGTTAGGGTGTTTTTATTTACTTTGCATAACTTGCAGTTTACTTAGAGTAAACTTCTCATGCAATTAAGTGATATAAAATTTGATGTATGTTCAGTTTTATAGCTTTTGATAAGATAAGCACCTGAAATATTCCTCAGTTCTTGTCTGAATGCTAGCTAGATTGCAGAGCATGTAGGCCATGGCTGCCCCCGACTGTTACCCTCAGGAAAGATGCTCAGCAGTGGTCTTCTTCATCATTGATGTTTTGGTTGAAGAAGTGTTTGGGTAAAGATGTTGGGTAAAGAAGTGCTTCTTTGGGTCTTTGGAGCTTGGTTTCATCGCTTAAGCATTATGACTATAATGCATCTATCTGGCTTGAAGTAATCATATTCAGTTGGGGACTGTTAGAGCCATGTCTGTATATCAAGCTTGCTAAAGAAGGTTTCTTTGTAAGTTTGCTTAATTTTTGAGTTCTCATGATTGTGTAGACAACGTAAGTCCATTTTGCCTAAAATAACTTTCATGCATGTGGGTGATGTGTAGTAAATACAGGCCAATGGTGGAACATCCACTTGGTGGGACTTAGCTTTGTTACAACCTCAGCTGATAATTATTTTATTCCCCCTACGAGGAAATCATATGCTTTGGGTATCCAAGATGTCAAAAATCAAAACCATCCTGTCTGTGCTAATTCTAAAATTCATGCTTCTTGTATAGAGACGCGGAACCAAGCCCAGTCTTATGTTTGCTGAAGATTGGTGCTTACTTTTGTGACTTGGATATAAACTTCTGGCAGAAATCCTACATTGCTACTTTGCTGCCAAGAGCTATTGTATATTTCTTTAGCATTCCTAATCTGAAAATCTAAAACTTTAAAATTTGAAACTTGGGCCAGCAAGATAGCCCAGCGGACTAAGCGCCTGCTTTGGCAAGCACAGGGACTAGGATTTGATCCCTGGTCCCACATGCTACCCGACTCCCCCTGTACGCTGAGTCAGCAAATGAGTTGGCATGGGGGTGCACACCTGTAATCCCAGCGCTGAGGAGGTTGAAAATGGGGATTACTATGAGTCTGAGCTGCGTAGTGAGACCCTGTTGAAAAATACATAAATGGAAAAAAGAATTTAAAAGTTATTAAACTGGAACCATGGCATTGTAAGTAGAAAGTTCGTATCACATGTTTCTGATTTTATACATTATCAAAATGTATAAAATTACTTCAGACTCCATATTGAATAAGGTTTTTTTTTGTATAAAACAATTTCCTATCTAGATTTGGGTCCTATCCCTAAAAAAATTTTATTACCTATGTGTAGCTCTTTCAGAATTAGAAAAAAGTATTTCAAATCCCAAACACTTATGACCATAAGGATTTCAGATAAAGGGTTCTTAACATGAAGTAGATTTAATGGGGTATTTAGTTAGCTTCTGAGTGAGGTAGCTGGATCAGGGGAAGGGCCTTTCTTTTTAAGAAAGAAATTTTAGGCATATAGTTAATAAATAAATCTACCTTCAAGGTCTTGGGCAGCTGTTCTGCACTTGGACTTCACCTTTTCTTAAGCAAGTAAGCGTCGGCGTTCTTTTCTCACTTTGTATGTGGCCCTTTGCCTGCTTTGGCAAGTGATGTGACTTCCCTTGCATTCACATCTTATAGTTACTGCTGGGGGGGATGTTATGAGATACCAGTGAAAGCCGAAAGTGAGACCCTGAAAGTGCTTGTGGGACTGGGTGATTTCCTCTAGTCCTAGTGTTTGCTCCCAAATGCCCATTATCTCCAATATATCTTATTTCTTAGCGTTGCGCTGTTAATCTGGTTGTAAAACATAAGCATTTCTCATGAGGGGGTGGCACCTTGCATTAGGTTTTTAGTCTGTTTTGAGTGAAAACTAATGTAGCCTGGTTGGAAAATGGTGAGTAAATTGTGGTCCTAATCAGGGTCAATCAAGCTCGGAGCCTGTGGTGAGTGACACGACTCCATGAACTTTCTGGCCCAGTCTGTTGATTTTACTTGATGGAATGAAGCAGGGTCTGTCTCTTCTTAGAGAGGCCCAGTGGTGGCTGTCCAAGTGGGGAAGAGATGTGCTTGTGCTTAGGCATTGTTAGCAGAGCAATCTGGGGAACAAGGTGAACGTAAATAGGTGGCACCTTGTGTTGGTGATGGTGCATGGCACGTCGCACTGCTTTTTATCTTCAAAGACATTTACAGATTTCTGGAGATTCTTGTGATTCCAGAGTTTTTTCACATGGCCTCTTCAGAAAATGAAAGCCATGGTATTTCGGGAGCCACGATACTTTGGAGATCAAGCTTTGGCCCTGTGTTTGTCTCTGCATCCTTTAGAATCCTTTGAGATTTCCCATTTTGATTGAGATATTTTTGGAACGTCTCAGATGAGGTTTGTTGTGCTCATTTTGAACTTTCCGGAGTGGGAAATGAGGCGGCTTTGTGTGTGATTTAGGCATTTGTGGGCTTGCAAGGCCAGCTAGAGCGTGGCTGGGCTTTCTAAGCATGTAGTGTAGACCTCCACATTTTATGTTCTATCTAGAGAATACTGTCTTTTTCTCAAGGCACACCACCACCACCACAACAAAACAAAACTGCAATGTAGCAAGCCCGAAGGTATGAGCACAGTGCGGTTTCACTTTTCTGCAGGAGTTTGACAGTTCCAGGTACAGAATGATACTTAAGTTTTTGGTAAGATAGAGATGGAACAGTGGTATATTAGAACTGATTTAGGAAAGAAAATAACTTATTGGGCCAGCAAGATGGTTCAGTGGTCTCAAGTGCCTGCTTAGGAAAGCTTAGGCAACCACAGGGACTGCAGTTGGATCCCCAGCATCACATGCTGCGCCAGCCACACCCCCAGGGCAGGCTGAGCTGGCCATAATACAAAAAAAAAAGAAAAAGAAAAAGAAAAAGAAAATTTATTGACTCGCATATCTTTAGTTGGAGCTGAGCACATCATTATTATTGCATTGGGTTTACAATGTTCCCCTCCCCATCTCCTCACTGATGCTCTCTTCCTCTCCTCCCCCACCTCTTCCCTTTTTCCTTCTCTTCTCCCTCCCATGTCTTTCTTTTCCTTCTTTCTCCCTTCTTTTCCTCCTTGTTTTTCTCCTTTTTGAGAGGAAATTGAGGAAATAAACTAGATTATAGATTTAAAAATTAGTGGTAGGAAGTCAAAGGGGGAAATAAATAAGGACCAACAATTGAATGAATGCATATTAGAGTGAAGAGAGAAGCCCTGGAGATAGCTCTGTGGTATAAGCATCAGCCTGGAAAACATAAGGTTCTGAGTTTGAAAAAAAAAAAAAAAGCAAAGAAAAAACCAAAAGAGAGATGAGGAAATCAGCAGTAACTTAATGAAATACCTTGTAATTTAAGAACATGAAGGGCTGGCCAAATAGCTCAGCAGATCAAAGCACCTGCAAACAGGTGCAGGGGCCAAGGGTTTGATCCCTGGGCCTGCCATGCTGGCCCTGTCTCTGCCCCTGGGGCGCGCCCTGAGGTGACAGTTGAGACTGGATGTGGTGGCATGCGGCATGTAATCCTAGTTCTTGGGAGGCTGTAAACTACGAGTCTGATTTAGTATTGAGATCCTGAATGCCCTGTAGACCCATCCCTAAAATATAAAAACAAAAAACAAAACAATCCCCCCAGCAGTTATGAATTTTATTCTTAAAAGAAGTCATTTGCTAACTTCAAGCCTACAAGTAGATGGGCACTAGGTAAGAATCTTGAGAATTCCAAATAGCAAAGGGTGCAGAGGTTAGGATGGTGTCAGACTTCTCCATGATCCAAGCTACAAGGCAATGGAGGAAAGCCCTCCATTGGAGGGAGCTGGGTGAGTGGTGCATGCCTATAATTGCAGCTACTTGGGAGCCTGAGGCAGGAGAATCTTGAGTTGAAAGCTAACCTGGGAAATTTGGCAAGAGCTTGCCTCAGAATAAAAGATAAAAATAGTTGGGGTTATGACTTGGTGGTAGAGTCCCCTTGGACTCAGTTCTCTGTACTGCAAAAACAAAAATAAAAAGCAACAAAAAGTTCTGATGGAGAATATTTCTCCAATTTAAGATTTTTTTTGGGGGGGATGGGAGGGTGGCACATGCCTGTAATCCCAGTACTTGGAAGGCTGAGGCAGGAGGATTGTGTGAGTTTGAGACCAGCCTGGGCCAGCCTGAAGTGCATAGCGAGACCATGTCTCAAAAAGACAAAAAAAAAAAAAAATTTTTTTTTTGGTACCAGGGATTAAACCCAAGAGCTTGAGCTTGCCAGGCATATGTTCATGCTGCTGCCCCCCCCCCCCCCCCAAAAAAAAAAGATTTCTGTACAACCCAACTAAATTATTGGTTATTATGACCATAAGTTCAACACTTTAGTCAAATAAGGCTTCACAAGTTTTCCACATAAATTCTTTATTAGGACTCTGGTAGAAATTGTGCTTCATTAACAGGAGGTCACGTGAAAAGCAAGAGAGAACAAGTGGGAAATCTTTGTAAAACAGGAAGGGAAAAGTAAAGATAGCGTCTGTGTTTTAGGCATGGAAGCTTCAGTCAAGATCAGTTTAGAAGGGAAGACTCACGGGCTGGCCAGATGGCTCAGTGGACTAAAGCACCTGCTTAGGTAGACACAAGGTCCCTGGTTCAAGCCCTGGTGGGCTGTGCTAGGCCAGGCCCCGGGGCACGCTGAGATGGTGATTGAGACTGGGCGTGGTGGCTCATGCATGTAATCCACTGCTTGGGAGGCTGAAAGCAGGAGGATCACTACAATCTGTGTAGTGAGACCCTGTAGACCCTGTACTAAATAAATACATAAGGAGAAAAGACTCTTGTAGACGCTGCTTCAAGTGGAAATTAAGAAAATATCTGTGTATTTCCGTTAGTGGGGAGCATCTTTAGGCACTGAATGGAAAACCAGGATTTGAATTGTGGAAAACTATGCAGAAAAGGACATTGAAAATGATTTAATTACTGCAGGAGAAAGTTGTGCTACAAGAATGCTCACAGCATGTGCTACACGGTGTGTTAGGAAGTTGAAGGTGGTGTAGCAAGTTCTTAGCAGACTGGAGTTAAGAAGTAGCAACATCGTGGACGTGAATACCCAAGCAAGGAAGACCTGAAAGTGATTTCCTTAGGGAACAGAGAGAAGAGCAGGCATTTCTCTTTTTGTGTTTTCTTCCTGGATTGAAGCTGTGGATAATTATTTGGTTTTTATAATTATATAAAAATTATATATAAAGAAAATCTGCTAGCAGTGAGGGGCATAATGAGAAGTGTTCCTGAAATCACATAATTGATTCTCTTTCATATTTCTAACAACTAGGGCTAGGAAAAGATAATTTGTCCAAATACTTAGATCTCTTAAGAAAATGGCTCAACCCTGAGTAACATGATGAATACTTCGCATTGTAACTCTTACTGAAGTTTTATGGAGAGCAGGTGTGCCTGACTTCTGCAAGATGGTTTATTGCTACAGCTTGGAAATGCACCTCAGAGGCTTATGTATTAAATCCTGCTCCCTAACCTTTGTTGCTGTTGGGGTCTGGGAGAACCTTTAGAAGATGGGGTGACAGTGGGAGGAAGTTCAGGCATTGTGGGATGTGCCTCTGAAGTGTATGCTGGGATCCTACCGCTGTCTGTTTCTCTCTTTGCTTCCTGCCCTGAGGTGAACAGGCTTTGGCCACGTCCTCCTGCCATGAGGTACCATGGTGACAGAAGCCCAGGGTGACGGGGCTGATTGACTATGGCCTGAAACCTCTGTACCTATGCACCAAAATAAATCTTCCTTTGAAGTTGATTGTCTCAGCAGTTATGTCCCAGGGCTGGCAATCTGACTGACACAGTCGAGCCAATCCTCACCTTGTAAAACAGTTAAATTTGGTATTATTGACACCCTTTGAGGAATCCTCTGTGCAAAACCAAATCCAGAAAAATCCCCTTTCCTTTCCACACGTTTAAATGTCTTTGCAGAGATGGTATGTTTTCTAGTGTACCTATGATGGATATCTTTTGAAGAGTTTCTTTGTTCCTTCTAACAACCTTTACTTAATCTCCATACTAAGAAGTAGTGTTCTTATGATTGTGGTCACCAGACCTATAGTGCAAGCGTCACCTGGGGTTACTATGATTCCAGATGTCAGCCATCGTCCTAGATCCTGAGAATCAGATTCTCAGGGAGTAGCCCATAGTTGTGTTTGCCAAGCCCTCGAGTTGGTCTGCTACTTTAAGACTTGAGAAACACTGAAATTCGATGAAATAGGCGATTCTGCTCTCACTTTTTTTCAGAGATTAGTCTCATGCTCATCTGCAATATGGAGGTTCTTTATTTTCTTATAGATTTCATTCTTGTGAAGGTTTAGGGACCTCGATTGACATATTAATGAAAGCTTTGTTTGTAAACTATTAATATGAAAGCATTTTGCACTTATGGATAATGCAAAAGTGAGGGTATGTACTGACTGTAGCAGTAACAATTTAAGTGTCTTAATTACGAGATTATTAAAAAGGAATACAGTGCTGTTAGAGTGTATTTGGAATTGGCAAACCAACCAAAGTTAGAGTGGTATTCACCAGAGAGAAGCTGTTTTTGCAGTGCGAGGTCTCAGAGCCAGCTTTGCTTCATCTCTGCTCTGACCTTTCATGGGCACTGTGCCTGGGGGGAAGTGCTGCCCTTCCTGAGGTGGACGGCAGGAGTAGGCCTCTCCCATGCCATAGTCCAGCACATCAGTCCTACAGACTTCCTGCTGGCTAGAGTTTAATCACGTGATCACGTCTAAGTGCAAGGAGAGCTGGGAAATGTCTTGGTTAGCCAGTGATCCCTTACTGTATAGAGGAGGGGAAAATGGGTATCAGTGAGAGCAGTTGACATCCTCTAACGTGCAGTAATATCTCATGTGAGCTCTTTGCAGATATATTCTACTCATGTCAGATTGGACTGTGACAGTAGAGTCATCAGAGACTGGAACTGGGCTCCCAGTTTGTGCAAACATCGTTGTCATCTTTCTATAAACATACTTCAGATGACCCCAGGCTCAATTATTGCTTAACTAAGAGGGATATATAAACAGTAATTTTAGTTTCCGTTTCCCTGGCTTTTCTCATAATTAGGTGAAAGTTTGGTATAGTGAAACATGCTAGATATTTAAGAATGTAGTGATGATAAAGGCAGGGTACAAATATTTAACGGGAGAAGAATGGATTTTTTAACTGCTTGGAGGAAGGTTGCAGGGCAGAGGATGAGGACAGAGGTGCAGCTCACAAAATATTTGAGCACAAATGTACATGTTAACAAAAGTTAAATGTATAATCTGAAACCCCTCAGGAGTTAGATTTCTGGTATTTTAGAATGGGGAGGACTTTTTAAGCACAGTAATTGATTTTTAGAAGAAGTACAGTAATTGATTTTTTGACTTGGGTTGAAAAGAACATTTCTGCATGTCAAGGGCAGATGGGGAAAGTTGTTTCATGAGATAAAATACATACAACTCTTAAAAATCTATACAGTAGCACCATAGAGTTAATAGGAAGGATGTGAGAGAGACATCCTTCGGTTTTTGAATATTTTTTTTTTAAATTTTATTTATTTATTTATTTGTTTGTTTGCTTGCTTGTTTTTGTTTATTTGTTTGTTTCTTTCTTTATTTTTGTGGCTGGCTCAGCCTGCCCTGGTGGTGGGGCTGGCGCAGCATGTGGTGCCGGGGATAGAACCGCAGTCCCTGCAGTTGCCTAAGCTTTCCTAAGCAGGCGATTTAGACCACTGAACCATCTCGCCGGCCCGTCGGTTTTTGAATATTAACTTGAGCAATGTGCAAGGACTGGGGAAGAGACTGGGTGTAGACGTCTCTCATCCACTGCTGATGGGGTGTACGTGGGTAAAGCTGCCTAGACAGCATTTTGGCGGACTCTGCCAAAGTCCTTAAATGTAGCTCCATATTTTGATCCTTAACAAATGATGATACTTAACAATGTAACTTGTGGGATTTCACTTTAAGGAAACAACAGAGACGGTTGGGAATGGTAACTACAGCACTATTTATTTATAATAGTGAAGCATTAAAGCAACACGGACAACTTAATGGTAATTGGTAGAGGTATGGTCAACAAATTACCGTACTTATATTGTAATAGAAATTATACATTTACTTTCAAGTCGTGTTTGCAAAGAATTGAAGGGGATGCTTTCTGTGTCTTGTTAGATGGAGAATGGATTGGAATTTTGAATTCTGAATGAACTCACAAAACATATTTAGGAGATACTATAAATATAAAAGTGATTTTTCCCTGGGTGGTAGGTTAGAAGTGATTTTAGTTTACTCCTTCGTATATTTTATTTTAATTGGGAGAGGGTTGTATCAAGACTCTGTGTCTTTTGTAGGAAGGGAAAAGAAAACATTATTTAAATAAGTCTAAGCCTGACAATGCCTTTTGCCAAAATAAATAATTTTGCAGCTACATGGGTGGACCTATGGCCTCTGAGTGGAATACCATTTGTCCTTCCAAGCGCGATGAGAGAGTTAAGTCGGCTATGCTTGCTGGTGGCGGCTCTCTCCTTGATATTTATATTGTTTACCCATGAGCTCTATTTAAATGATTGATTTGGTGCATTTAAATCAATGTCTTACTTTATAGTCCCAGGTTACCTTTCTGTAGTGTCTAGTTAGATGCAGATGGATAAAAAGTGGAACACGGAGGAGCCGTGAAGACTTTAGCAAACTTCTACCCATTTGGGAAGGGTCATAGAAACCACTGACCCATAACTAATTTATTAATAGTTATAATCATAATTTTTTTTTTTTTGCCTTTATGTGACTGATAACTTTTCAGGTGAAGTGATTTTCTTGGACTTTTTAAAGGAATGGGAAAAGCAATATCTTAGTGTGACATACGTAGTTTCTTTCTCCTTCCTTCTTTCCTTCCCTCCTTCCTTCCCTCCCTCCTTCCTTCCTTCCTTCCTTCCTTCCTTCCTTCCTTCCTTCCCTCCTTTTTGTGGTACCAGGAATTGAACTCAGGACCCTGTGTTTGCCAAGGAAGCACTTATTCTACAGAGCTATCTCCCCGGCTCTACATGCATAGTTTCTAAGATTGTGTCTCCCCTGAAATTCTAAGAACATAAAATTACAGCACATTCAGTAAAAGTCTAGTACATTAGGGGGTTTGCCAAGAGTCATTATTGGGATATTAGGGGAAAGCTAAATCTCCTTCTGAAGTTTCTTAAGTTTTAAACTTTCTGTGTTCTCTTTTAATTAAGTTAAAATTATTAAATTAAAATGTTTAAAGAGTTGAGAATTGATGTTATTTTAGGACATGTTCCAAGTCCGCAAATGCAGTGGCTCACCCATGGAGTGTTTCGACAGGCTGCCCAGTGTGATGGCTTCTGCCACATGAGGCCTTTTACTTTTTTTTTTTTTTTTTTTTTAATAGTATGGGGAATTGAACTCAGGACCCTGTGCTTGTCAAGCAGGCAATTATGCAGCTCAGCTATCTCCCCCTGCCAGACCCAAGACCATTTACATTTAAATTCACCAAAATTTTAATTCACATCCTAAACTGCGCTAGCCATATTTCAAGGGCCCAGAAGCCCTATGTGGCTAGTGTTTACCATTCTGGGCTGGGCTGATATAGAAAGTTTTATTTACTATTCATAATAGACAGTAAAATCCGAATAGTTTCTGATTAGTTTTATAGTACAATCAAATGAGCACTCTTCCTCACAGTTTTTCTCTCTAGGAAGGCTTTGCCTGGCGTGCTACGAAAGTCTGTTGTGTACATGCACACCAGATGAAAGAAGGGAGGATTATTGGATTGGAAGAGAAGGGTTATTGTACTAAATTTGATTCAGATAAATGGATAATCTGAAGGAGAAAATGTGCAATTAATCCTAAAAGTACCCATAAATTCATATCACTTTAGATTTGAAAAGGACTTTTGATTGGAGCCAATTAAGCTCTGCTACTTAACTGATGAGAAATTGAGGAATAGAGGTCAGATAAAATTTACTTATGTCACAGCCAAGCAGTGACCTCATTACTCCTTATTCTTCAAGTGAATGTTTTTTTCCCACTGGGCAAAGACAACTTTGGTAAGAATTTCCAGTGCTGTACTTCTGTTGTTCCTCAGAGACAAGAGGTGCCAGTTGTAGTAAAATCCGCACAAAATCACAAAGCCTGTTGTACACACAGGAATTACCCTTTAAAAGCCGAGCTTTCTGAACGTTCAGTGTCTCTGGAAATATATCTTGCTTCAATTAGTAAGTGCCTTTACTTCAGTCCTGAAATTATATGTATTTTCAGAATCCAAAGGGGATGAGGAGTGTAGCTCAGTGTAATTGTGTAACATGAATGAAGCCCTAAGTTTAGCCACTAGCACTTAAAAAAAAAAAAAAAAAAAGAGGAAATATGCTTTCTTTTACAAGTAGCCATATAAAATTGATAAAAAAGTGATTTGTTGTTTTAAAATATTCTGATTCTTTGTATGGTCTTATTATTTATTTTTTGTGGTGCTGGGGATCCAACCCAGGGCTTCATGCCTGCTGCGAAGCACTTCACCACTGGGCTGTGTGTCCATCCTAAAACGTCCTGCTTTTATTTGGCAAAGCTTAAGGGATCAATTGTCACCAGTGCGACCCTCCCCACCCCCCACAGCTCATTTAAGGTGAACAGATATTTTGAAAAATCAAGTCAGTAGAAATTACCTGTGAAGTGGTATGTGATTCTTATATTTAATATGTTTCCCCCAGAATTATCCATTTCTGTGAGTTCCATTAGGTGCTGAGAGCGGGCTGTGCAAAGTGAAGTCATTTATTCTAACAGGTGTGACTGCGTGCTGTGAAGATTGCACTCTCTGAGGATGGTTTCTTCGGCACTCTGCTCATGATGCCATTCAGACGCTCCTTGATCTTGTCTCTTTCCTTCTTTCCCAGCGCCTTAGTTTCCACCCTTGGCTGTGCCTTCTGGCTTTAGTTGGCTTCTGTCCGGGGTTGCCCCATCTACCCACGTTGTCCATGGCTGGCTACCCGAGTAGGAGCGATTCCTCCGTGACAGCTCTGGTCGTTTCCCCTCTTGGCATGGCATCCTGCAACTGCCACTCCCTGCAGAGTGACATGCGGTTTTGGTCCTTATTTTGGAAACCATTCTGTTCTCTGGGCTCGGTTTGTTTCCCTGTTCTTAGCTCCCCTTCCCCCACCCCCCAGCTCAAGCCTTTGCTTGACTTTCATTTCCCCAGGTCTTGCCAGGCCACCACCTAAATAATTATCATTCTTGTCCATTATTTGGCTGATCTTTCCTGCTGTTTCTTTTGGATATAGCGCTGATCATCTCGCAGACTCTGCAGTATAGCTTCCTAATATTTAAAAAAAAATATGTATTAGCTCTTTGTCCTAATCCAGGGCAGATGTTTTGCCCCCCATGTCTTCTGGTGCCTAGAACAGTGTCTAACATTTGTAGGAGACCGGTTGGTAGTAAGGAGGAGAAATGACAGTGTGGGCCCACACAGTCCTGTTTTCCTCCCTCTCTGCTAAGTTGCCTTGGAATCTGATCCTGCAACACTGTCTGCTGTTGGCTCTCCATATTTAATATCTTTTCTACCTTCCTGAGGGTCTGTCTCATCGTTTTACTAAGTTAGCCAGGCTGGCCTCGAACACTGACTCCACCTCCTTTCAGTCTCCTGATTAGCTGGGGTTACAGGTGTTTGCCACCAACTGCCACTCCTCTCGAGGCGCTTAAGCCATTGCTTCCATTTGGTCTTGGTTTCCTCTTATCCGCATCTCCTTTGGGCATGTTCCTGGAGTCGCTTTCATGTTCTGTTCCTCTTCTGTGCATCCTCACCCATCCATGCTCACCTGTCTACTGACTTGGCTTTAGTCTGGGAACTACAGCTCTCAGAAGGAAATGTCTTACAACATCTGAGCTGAGGTGCAGCACCAGCACTCCTTTCTTTTGGCTCTGATTGTTGATGTTTGGGGTTAGTCAGGTTTGCTTTCTAGGCCTGTTTCTGAAGTGGATTTAATTTTGTGAGAGAGTTGGTGGTTGTCCGCAGGTTTTTGTGTCCCTGTTGTAACAGATCTTGAAGGAATCTTCTAAGGACAGTGCAGTTCTGCCCATTGTTGTAGAGGTCATTTTGGCAAACATTACTCTGTAAAATGAGCCAGCCTTGGGGTGCATTGCTAGGACTGCCAGCTCTGTATTTAATGTCACGTCAGAACCTACGTGTCCATCCAACAGCTTTTCTTATCTGGGGTGTTTCTGCTTAACCTTTCAGAAACTGTGTCCATCCAGTGACCCTTGAGGGAATGAAAAAATTTCCACTTGTGTATTATGAAGAAGAAAGCAAACTCAGTTTTGATTTAGATGTAATTTTTGTCTGTTCTGTTTTTAAATATACTTATATTAGATACAAGGTTCCATAGGGAATTTTTTTTTTTTTTAATTGTTTGGTACAGGGTCTCACTACGCAGCTCAGACTTGTAGTGATCCTACTGTTTTTAGCTTCTCCAACACTGGGATTACAGGTGCATGCTACCATGCCAGGTCTCAGTTGCTGACTGAGTGCACCATGGGGCGGGGCCTGTGCAGCATATTGAACTCCGGTTCCTGTGCTTGCTTAGATAAGCGCTTAGTCCCAGAGCTAAGAATGTCTTTAGTTTTTTCTTTCCCTGCAAAGTGCTACAGTGCTTGTAACAATACCATTAGGCATGGTCTTCCCCTTTTATGTGATTTTGTTTGTTTATTGCTATTCTCAAACAAGGTCTGGCTATGATGTATACTGGCTTTGAACTTGTGATTCTGCTGGGGTCACAGGCGTGCTTTACTAATTTATGTGATTTTTAAACAAATTTAAGTATCACATCTGGGGCTGGGGAGATAACTCAGTGGAATAGGTGCTTGCCTGGCAAGCGCAGGGTCCTGAGTTCAATCCCTGGTACTGCAAAGAAAAAAAAAAGCGTCACATCTGGGACAGCCCTGACTTAAAATTATTTGTACACTTCTCTTCTTCAGATCATTTGCTTTCTGTTTTGCTTCACGAGAACATGGTAAGCCCATGCTAGTGCTGAGTGAGTGAAAGACCATCTGGTTGTTTAATGTTGTTCTATATCTTTAATTGTCATTCTGTTTGTCTATTTATGAACTTACCTTTGTAGAAAGAAGATGCTTAGATGGCTATTTAATGAAAACCAGTTCAGGGTATTTTTTATAATTCTTACTCTAAGATATTTCTTTGCATTTTGATTGAGAAGTAGCTGTATATCCTCGCCCCAGTGTATGATATGCTTTGTATGCAACAGGTAGGTAATTTCATATTCAGTGAACTTAATTCCAGTGCTAGGTGTTTTTTTTCTGGCTACTTCTGCCAGCAGCTTTCAGCCTTTTCTCTGCAATTGCATAGATGGCTAATACTCTTTTATGGATCTTCAGTTTTTACAAAACTTCAAAATATCTTTCAAGATATAAACTAAGTAGCACTAAAAAAGTCTGTGCATGCATGTTTTAAGAAAGGTGTGATGTTCCTAAATGGTACTTCACTAGCATGTGAGCCATGCAGTATTCTGTTGATAGGTATAGATGTACTGTCTTCTTTTCTTCTTCTGTCGTTGTCCTTTTGCTGACTTAATGTCTTCTATGTGTAAAATAAGAGAACAGTGAATGAATGAAAGTGTTAGAAACATTCCGTAGCTATGTCTACCCCTCTGAGCCAGGAATGGCTGCTCTTTAGAAGTGACGGGATTCTGGTGTCTCATGATGTTTGACATTAGTGAGCTAGACTCGAAGCTCATTTGTGAGAATTGGCAGGCATTTTATCCCTTCCAGTGATGTCAGAAGGCTGGCGAGGAATGTCAGTACTATGATGGAAAGTTGTGTCCCTATTTCTGATTTGTCAGAGAGCACATTATTTGCAAACGTTGATAGTCAGCTGGTTTCAATACCAAATCACTTGTGACACATGAAGACTTCTTACTAAGTTGAATATCCTGCTCATGGTCACCATGGTGAATTAGTGATTGAAGCAAGTCCTACTTGTTGGTGGAGAACAAGAACATATTAGAGGTGTGAATCACCTGTGAAAAGTGGTTTTGCTGTTATGACCTTTGTGAGCCAGAATACTGCATGGCTCATATGCTAATGAAGTACCGTTTAGGATCATCACACCCTTCTTAAAACATGCATGCGCAGACATTGAGCACTGTAAGTCTTGTAATGAGTTGGTAACAATTCTGATAGAATTATATCACTTCCTTTTTTTTTGTGGCCTGTTCAGTGTACTCCAGGGGTGGGGCTAACACTAGATATGGTGCTGGGGATTGAACCACAGCCCCTGTGCTTACGTAAGCTTGCCTAAGCAGGCACTTTAGGCCACTGAGCTATCTTGCGAGCCATCAGTCATTCTAAAAAACTTAGAATCAAGGTAATATGACTAATATAATTAAAGTGCCCTGATTGATTTTTTTTTTTCTTTTGCTTTTAGGTAATTCTTCCTGTATGATGAATTAAGGGAAAAGAACATCTAGTCTTAAGGCATGGAGAGCAGTCTGTCAGCTTCCAACATGCAAGACCCTTCCTCTTTGTCTGTGGAAAAGCACGTCGATTCGGCCAATGGAAATGGAGACCTTGATTCAGGTAGGACTTTGCTTGTTCCATTCCTCTGGCTTTTGCTTATTGATGCATATCTCCCTGGAACATTCAGGGGACAATGGAGGCAACTCTTGGAGATCTCACATGCTGCAGAAGTTAATCATGTGTTCTTGCTGTGGTAAGGCCGGTAGGGAAATAGAGTTCCCTTATAAGTTCCACGGAGACAGTAGATCCAGGCCCGTCCTACTCTGTAGGAGACATTGCTGACATGGATATTCTCTAGAGCATTGAACTCACCTTTTGGAAAAGTGTATGAGGTGAAAGAAATTTAGGTCATGTGGATTTGTGGCAAAGTGTTCTCAGAGCGACTCTGATAAAACACAACAGATAAGACCCCCTACCCCAGCTTTTGGTTGAATTTTAATATTTAATGAATTAGTAAATGCATCTTTTTTCTAGCTATATAATTAAAGGTTTCTTTTAAAAGGCTGTTTTTAAAGATTACACTATTCATGCACAGCAACAAATTAAGTAAGGATAGTTTAGTCTGTGGATTCATAGACATTGGCTGCAGTGAATTCATGTAAAAAGAGATGCTCACGAACTCTGCGGGAGATTTAACTGCTACCTGAAGGAGTTGTCAAGTTCGTCTTCACATTTTAATCAGATCAGTTGACCTTTAAAGGTGGCTTGATATCACTGAATTTACTTGCATTTCTCAAATTACATCTTTATTTGAAAAAAATCTGAGAATAAATGAATGTAGTAATAGGATGAAGGATTATTAGTATCTGCTTTAAAATAAGCTGAGTTGTCACACTTTTGGTTTTATTTTGCATATGATGTGTAGGAACGTTTCTTCAAGTAGACCTGAGTCACTGTCCCTTACTGAAGAGTCCTTGTCCCCTACTGGAAACTGAGGCATCCATACACTGAAAGTTCATTCTAACGTTGTTGTAGTACAGTCATGCCTTATTTATTTCTTACTTATTTATAGACAGGATCTCAGTATGTATACTCAGGCTGGCCTTGAACTCAAATCATGGGGATCCACTTACCCTGGCCTACGAAGAAGTACTGGGATTACAGGCATGCACCACGCCAGCCAGCTAGTTATGACTTTTAAATCCAGCCTTTATTATATTTGCTGAAGGAGATCTTTTTTCCACTTTTGAGGTTCCTGAGCTCTCACTGTGGTTTTGTAATATGCCACCCACACACATCAATGCCTGCTACTGTACCTTGTCATTTTCAATGATCTGTTTTCAAACTGTTTAAAAGCCCATGATGTGTTACGGGCTTTTCATTTTCTTGCAGCTGTAATAACTCTCTTGCTTTCTCTCTGTCTCACTGCTTCTAGCTTAAGTAGACTCTGAAACTCATTACTGACCGTCTGCTGTCAGGAAGTTATCTGTGCTGATGTTTCCTTGAGGGTGACCTGTGCATGGGAGATCTAAGAGCAAAAATGACCTCATGTCCCAGGGGATTTTGTGCTGGAGGCTTATCTTCCATGATGTTCAGATTTTTAACTGAAGCTATACTTCTAAATTATTCCAAATCATCCTCATGTTTTTCAATATTGGCCCAACCCCACCTCCCCCACATGGCCAATCATTACCTTCTCTTTGGAATTTCCATATGTACCTGTGTCGTGGGAGACTTAGACCCTAACTGTAGAATGCAGAGGTGGATGGAATTTTAGAAATTCAAATCTAATTTTGAACATTTAAACTATTAATCATGAATTTTTTTTTCTTTGTACCTGGGATTGAACTCAGGACCCTGCGCTTGCCAGGCAAGCACTTATTCTACTGAGCTATTTTCCTGGTCCCCATGAAGCATAGTAAAGTCTTCACATTATTGGTTGATTGGCTGATGGGCTGGTGATTAAGCCTGGAGCCTCCTTCACATGAAGCAAGTGCTCTGCCCCTGAGCTACACACTTGGTCCCATTTGTTACTTTATCTAATGTGCTTATACATAAAATATTTTCAGTTCTGGAATCCTTTGTGAAGATGCACAGTTCTGAGGTTCACTGGGACATGCTCAGGGATGTACAGAATTTTAGTCCTGAAGATCATTCCTTAAGAGGCTTTTGGATGAGATGTATGGATCTGATACAAAAGAACTGGCAAAGTTCACGATCTTCAGGGGTTCCACTGGCTGGCAGCGGCAGTTGCATATGAGCTGTGACTGTAGGGCAGACACACAGACTTTGGAGTTCTTCCCGTGTGTTTGCTGACTAAGCCTTCAGCGCCCAGTGAGGTGGCTTTTTTACTGTGTGCATTTTATAGATGAGGAAGCCAGACAGCAAGGCCAGGTTGTCCTGAGTCTGTGAAACCCTGGCTTGAAGTAGAGTTTCCTGCAGTGAACAAACTGGCACTGAGCGCGTGTTAGGTATTTTAGGTATTGTTTTAAAATATCCTTTTAGCACAGGGATAAGTCATCAGGAATCATGTCTATCTCTCTTATAGGGCAAAGGCACATCCCAACTTCTTTCCTGTTGTTTCTTCCACTTCTCTCCCGTCCTCTTCCTCTTGTGATATCACTGTGTTTTCCTAGCAAGTGACTGCAGCTCTTCTCTGAGAGTATTATGGGTTGGAAGAATAGGAAAGCCACGTGCTTTGCTTCGGGTTGTGTTTCTCTAAGTGGCTCATGTCTCGCCACCCAGCGCTGCCGCGTGCTTTGATTCCTTGCAGCAGTGACCCCTCTATGAGGAAGATTTCAGCCCAATACAGTGTACTCTGATGAGTCTCACTGATGTACATGTTTTTCTTTTGCTTCTTTGCTTAAGGAAGTCTCAAGTTCTAATAGAGATCAATAATTGATACTCAACCCCTATATGTAAATGTAAGGCAGTGACTCCTCCAAGGAACTCTGGGTATGTGACTGGCGTAAGTCCAGGTGGACGAGGAGCCTGGCAGCTGTGGCTCTCCCTAGCATAGAGTGTGGGTAGCTCATTCATCCAAAGGCATAGGAGGAAGGAACTCTGTGGCTGGGATTCTAGGTGGCTTCACCTGCTGTGGTTAAAGCAAGCAGAACAACAGGCTGACATCACGTTAAATAGATTCCTGGACATTAGTTTTGTAGGTCTGCTGCGTATAATTTCCTGATGAAGTCTGTAGGTAAAACAGTGCTCTACATTTAGGCTGCGAAGATCTCTGAGTAGAAAGAAGAAACCTGCAGTGTGGGCCTGAGTCATTTTCTTTTTGGGGACATTGGGAATGTATTACCTGGAGAACTACAGGCTCTTTCTTCTGTTTGGGAAGAAAAGGAGTTAGCATTCTTGGAAATAGTTAGAACATATTCTTCATGCTAAGGCCCAGCTCTGTAGAATACAACAGTATTATTTTTCTCTCCCCTCTCTTTCTAATCCTCTTTAGAGTACTTTGCTGCTTCCCCTGTGTAGATTATTTTTCCTTTTTTACCTCCTAGGAAAACTGTGGCCATTTGGTTACTTATGACAACCATAGGGCTGTTTGTGTTCCAGTGACTGACTGTCCCTGTGGGCCAGTCCTGTGGTCCTGAGCTCCAGTGGGCTGGTAGCTTCTGTCCCTTTCAGAGTTGTTTATGCCATTGCTCTGTAACATTATTTTCTATACCTTGTAATGACATGTGCTGTCTGTAATTCAATTAAGGCAGATTTAATGTCCTCTGTCTCTTTGCACATTTAAAAAAATACCTAGCGCGTACTCTGTGAGTTTTTGTTCACTCTGAATGTCCCAGTTGGCAGCCCCTTCATGGAGTCTTCAGCCTTACACAGCCAGCCTTAGGCCCCATTGTAACGTGGTGAGAAGCCCAGGGTCTTATTTCTTAGGAAAAAGTAATAAACAGGCTGTTTATTTATTTCATTATTGTATTCTAAAGTCACTTGTACTCCTGCTTTTAATAAGATACTCTTTTTAAGTTTATTGTGGAATATTGTGACCCCACAAATAGCTTTTTGTTTGCTAAAACTGGATCACTACTAATAAATCTGCCTGTTTTCTTTTAAGTGGTGGAATTTTCTTAGTAGCTTTTTGGAGTCATTTTTCATGATGTCATGGGGCTACACCTCCCACTGGCTCATTTACAGTGGAAGGTGAGTGTCAGAGTTTCCTTGATAAAATATTTATGGGCTTAAGAGGTTTATGAATCAGCTGTAAATATTTGCTCTGGGTTTATGAGACCTCTCCTCATAAACATTGTGTGTTTATCTATTGCTCATTGAAGTGTCTTCAGAGAATCAACTGCTTTGGGCACAGAGGCACAAGAAGGGATTGTATGGCATGGATTTTAAAAGGCCCTATTATGAGTAGCCCTAAATTTTGTATACAACTTCGTTTTTTCAGACAGCTTGGTTAAAGTCACTATTTCTGGGCATAGAGGTTTTATTTTTTTAATTCCATTTTAGACCTGACTTTTGGTTTACTTGGTAAGGTGGTTTCTTTTGGCCAGCAGAGAGTGACAAGAGTTGTCTTTCTGAAACCACCGTGGAGATATGGGGTGGGGTGGGTCTCTTTGACCTCATGGATATCTGGTCTGGATAAATGAGCAAGCATCAAAGTGTGGAGAGCATGTTGTGTTGGAGAAGGAGTGAGAAGTGTAGCTTGTGTTTTTTACCTCATTTGTTTATTTATTTGTGTTCTGGCTGGCTCAGCCTGCCCTGGGGGTGGGGCTGGCACAGCATGTGGTGCCAGGGATGGAACCACAGTCCCTGTGGCTGCCTAAGCTTGCCTAAGCAGGTGCTTTAGACCGCTGAACCATCTTGCCGGCCCCCTGAGAAATGTAGCTTGTTGTAAGTTAAAATTTGGTGGCAGCAAAATTATTTTGAAAATACTAATGCTGTAGATTAGAATTGTAGTGAACGATCTCAAAGTCAAAGTTGAGAAATGTGAACCCTCTAATTTGAAGCCATAAAACTGTGGCTAATGAGGATGAAGTTGGCAGGACTTCTTACCTATGGTGCTGGCAGTAGCTGCAGTCTCCATGTGAGAGAAGTCTTCTGAGGCAGAGGGACTCAGCACTCAGCCAGAGGCCTGCCCAGTTTTAGTAGCCATTATTCTCTGGTGAATGCTCAGGACCTGAGCTCCATGCTCCTTTCTTCCCCTAGCTTTCTGTATTCCTCTTCAGCAGTCTGGGACTCAGTCCTCAGGGTGACAGACAGGATAGCCTCAGCGGCTTCCTCAGAATCTGTAGTGGAGAAAGGAGCAGGCATCTGGCGCATGATGCAGTTAGAAAAAGAAATCTAACGGGAGTTCCATCTTCCCAATCAGATAGCCAGTCTCGGGCCCTGATCCTGCGTGTGAGCCTCAGTGACTGGGAATCCCAAAACTGAGCTCCCCTTCATACTTCCTTCTTCGAGACTTGGGGTTCTTGGAAGGATTGTGAGGTCTTGTTTCCAGAGCACTAGCACACAGTGGATACCCAGACACGCCAGCTCTCAGGATGTTCAGTGGTAAGTTCCTCTGATGGCTTGTGGCCACAGCTTGGCAGGGACTGCAAGAGGCAGAGTACCACTGGAAGCCAGACATTGGAGTGGCTAAGATGTTCTGGACTTTGTGACAGGTTTGCAGCCCTCAGTCAGACACTGCAGCAGCACATCATGGCAAATATACACTGCTGAGTTGCTGCCTCTGACAGATTACCGGCAGAAAGCAAATTTGGCAATAGAGCTGTTTGGGGAGAAGACATTAGGGGCAATGTTTTGAGTGCCACCCGAATAAAATTGTGTTCTCTTTGGGTACTTTACTGTGTCCTAGAAGGTGTA
The DNA here is from genome assembly GCA_004027915.1 of Capromys pilorides. NCBI lineage: Eukaryota > Metazoa > Chordata > Mammalia > Rodentia > Capromyidae > Capromys > Capromys pilorides. The sequence continues at coordinate 29,757 of PVKN010004352.1, forward strand.
AAGCTGTAAAGTTCCCTTCATAAGTGGGAACTCTGGACCCATTGAATTTTGGGAGGGAGCACATTTCCGTGTGGAGGGCCTCAAGTCCTAGGATGAAAGGGAATGTTGGGAGAGAGACAAGAACAGGCTTTGTTCTTCCCTGCTTCTGAGTCATGTTGCCAGAGCAAAGTTTGAGAAGCAGTTCCAAGAAACTTTGATGTAGAAGGCAGTGTTCAGCTTAGCTTCTTTTGATTCTATAGAAATTATCATCATCTGTCAAATTCTAGGACTATGTAAAATATGACAGAATTACTTTTCCTACTTCAGTTGAAAAATCCTAGTAGGGTGAAGTGATGGCCTCCAAAGACTCTCCCATCCCTACTTCCCCTGGCCCATTTGATGGCATACAACTCCTCTGAGTTAATCACATGCATTTCCTCGTGGCAGGGGGTGAAATTGGCTCTTGTAAATGATACATGGCTTGCACGTCAGCATCTATGGAACTTTTTTTTGTCCTTATTTTTATTAGTACATGTTTTCAACATTCAATGATTGCATTCATGATGGCAAGTCAGGATATGCACCCAACACATTTTAATTCTTTTTACTTCCTCTTTTCCTCCCTTCTTTTCCCCCCTCCATCTCTTAATCCCTTTCTCATTTGCAAAGGCTTTCTATCGCCCATTTTCCTATTATCTTCTGTTTTCCACTTTGATTTTTTTCTTTTTTTCTAAGCTTTTTTTTTATTCATTCTAAAGAGAAAAATAGATAAAATGGCAATGAAACAGTTTCAAAACAAGTTAGTAGGATGGTTACAATAATTAATACCATGCATATTGTTGTCTTCATAGTAGTTATTCAGAGGACAAGATGTAGACCTGATATCTTGTCTAAACAATATTAGCAAAAACTTAAATTGGGAAAACCCTTTGAATTCTAATGAGTTTTCCTTTAAATATGATCTGTTTCTTTTCTTTAGCGGCTTTTAGTATACTGTTCCTGTGCTGAATTTCTGGGATCTTGATTATTGTATGTCTGAGTGTGGTTTTAATTGGGTTGATGTTACTTGGAGTTCTATATGCTTCAGTTACCTGAATGTCCAATTGTTGCCCCATATTTGGGAAGTTTTCTGTAATTGCTTCTGCCCATGTTCTTTTTAAATCATTTGTGTTGACTCCTTCTTATTTATGCCTGTTAGTCTTATGTTGTTCGTCTTTGCATCATCTTGCAGATGTTGAATTATTTTTTCTTGCATCCTAGTTGTTATTAAGAGATCTTTTCTTACCTCCTCACTGGCTGCAATGGTGTATTTAAGGTCTGAAAGTCTATTTTCACTTTCATTTAAATGGTTTTGCCCGCTTATGATTGAGGCTTTAAGTTCCTGTACAGCACTTTGAATCTGCTTCATATATTCTGTTACTTTCTTATATTGTTCATTAAAGGATTTCATCGTTTTTCTATTCTCTATTTTTTTATCATTGTCTTTAGAAGCACTTAGTACTTCTTTTATTATAGGTATTATTTCTTTTTTTACTTCAGAAATTCTTTCTTCCTTTTTTTTTTGGCGGGACTGGAGTTTGAACTCATGACCTTGCACTTGCCAGGCAGGCACTTGTGCCACAGAGCTATCTCCCCAGCCTTGCAGAAATTATTTATGATCTAATTTCCTGTATGTCTTTCTGCAGTTGTTTCTTTACTTCGGTTGCTATTAATTCAAAGATTTCAGGTGTGTGATTTCTAATTTCTTCTATGCTGTTGTGTCCTGTATTTGTTCTGGGTGGGCTCGGGGCCTGAGAGTGCATTTTGCTACTTCTCTTTGTCATTTTGTATAGCCCTGCCTTCTGAGTTTTGGTTTAGAGCTTTGGTAGAGTTCTTACCTTAGCTCCAGGTCCAGATCTACCAAGTTCAAAGTCATCCAGGTGGGTGTGGGTTGGGTCTGGCTTCTGAGCTCCACTTCTTCCTGCTGTAGCCCTTGGAGGTGAACCTGCTGTGCCACTCTGGCATGATGTTCTGCTCCTGGATCAGCTGAGTGGATCTTGTCTATAGTCTTTTTGCAGGGAGTTCTGTGGCAGTTTTCCACACTGGGTGCACTGGGCCTGGTCGCAGGGTCAAATGAGTTTCCAGCAGGCCCAGGGCAGTCTCACTCACACGTGGGGCCTGATTGCTGGGTCAAGTGAGTTTCTGGCGGGCCCAGGGTGATCTACCTCACATCCTGGGCCTGGTTTCTGGGTTGAATGAGTTTCCGATGGGCCCAGGCCTATCTGACTCACACCCATGGAACATTCTTGCAAGAGAAGAACATCTAAACTTTTGGAGTTCTTTAGTGTATGTGTGTGGCTCTACCTGATAGATTTCTTTTCTTACACTGTAAACTTGCAAATAGATTAACATACTCTGAAGGGCTTCTGAGCTCTTTCCATCTGAAACATAACATTTGTTCTGTTTGTGTTTTATAGTGTACCTTTGGTGCTTTTTAGTAACACAAGTGATATATCATGTGCAGCCAGCCATTCCTCAGGGCATAAATATGCATCTAGTGGCCGCATCCCTTACTTTTTTACTGTAAATTACTTTTGCATTGTAATAGCCAGTTGTACATCTCAGTACCTTTTCCTGAGGGATACAGAAAGCAATCTATGTACACAGATTGATGAGTGAAAAAGAGCATAGACATGTGCAAAAGTGGCAAGATGAGGTTTGGACCCACCTTTATGCTCTAACTGGCTTTGTATATGTTTACCTGGGCATCACAGAGAGTCCAATAGACCCACACCATTCCAGGATGTGTAAAAAAAACATTTCTTTGATTTTTATGGTAAAAGTAGCCCAATTCAGTACAATAGCACACGAAAAACCAGACTTGCAAGTATTAAGGAGGTAAAAAATGAATTATCAGATTACTCATGCATGGATGATGAAGGTTCATTTTGGTCAAAGACATGCTTTCATAACAGAAGAGTGGTTTGTGGGTTGACATTGATGATGATGATGATGATGATGATGATGATAAGGATAACTTTGATGTTGGCTATGTGAGCTACAGTTCTTGTAACTGAAGTCAAGCCAGAATCAACTGATACACACCCAGGGAATGCAGACCTCCTTGATTCAGATGACAAAGGAAACAGCAAAGTGCATATATACTTGACTAGTTGAAATGTCACAAAATGGTCACACAACCAAATGAAGCAATCTAATGTTAGAACTAGATCCAAAAATATAGTGGAAGTTTTGGCAAGGGATGAAATGTATTGGTTAGAGTACCAGCACTGCCATTCCATGTTGGAAATCACAACAGAGGAAGTGCCGTGAAATATACAGTCTCTGTAATGCAAGTAAAATGGTCTGTATGCATCAGTGGTCATACCCAAAAATGTATGTATTATGACACCTCGTTAGCTGAAACGAAAGCTTTCATTGGACTGTTGTGCTTAGCAGAGATTTCTTATGGTGATTGCAGGAATGTAAAAGACTTAGAGAAAAGCGATGGGTCAAAATATGGCATAAAAGTTTATGCCTTTGTAGATGTGAGGAAGTTATGCCTTCCATTTAGATCTTTATTCTGGAACTCAGCCGTCAGGTCCTTGTTCCTGTAGTAAGAAACTGAATGATGGTATGTGCAGACTTATTGCTCCTGTCTCCCAAAGTAATTGAAACAAGACGTTCGACAGTTGGTTTACCAGTTTCCACTTGATGTTACATTTGCTAACAGCACAAGCTGATGAGCACGGGAACTATATGCAGGACAAAGCAGAGATTCCAAATGAAATGTTGCAATTTCAAAACAGAAAATTGTATAGTACAAACTTTGGATTTCAGAAAGATGTAACTTTGGCTTCACATATGGTGAAGAAAAGCAAACTGGTACTGCCTATGTCAACATTTCACTATGATGAAAATATTGATAGGGAAACCTCAACAAGATGGAAGCCTGAGATAGGAAATTTCAGCAATAAAAATCTAAAGGTGGAGCATGTGTTTTTCAGCAGCTGTCATGTCAGTTGAAACACAAAAGCATGTGGGAATTTATTTCTGATGTTCTTTTTTAGACTTTTCATAACAAAACCAGTCAATGTCAAATTTTGATGCCT
>PVKN010004353.1:0-33841 GCA_004027915.1 Capromys pilorides
AGGCAGCCTGCGTGCCTAAGCAAGTTTATGCTCTTACGTAGCTTTTTGTCCAGGTAGGAACAATACCACAAGAGTGGATCAAATAACATAATATCCACCCACAGACAGGAAACTCTCACTGAATCCCAGAGATCTGTTATCAGACTACCCAAGGGGACAGCATTCGTGTTAATAGCTGTTATCACCTGTTAAGATCTACCCACTGGCCCTCCAGAGAGGTGGGCAGACTCTTCTTCATCCTCTTGCACCCATAAAGGCCCCAGAGCTCAGCAAGTCTGCCCTATTCTTTCTGCATGGGTCCTTAGAGGTGAGAACCTGGTGAGAAGCCCCTGTAGGAATATTTCTGTCAGTGACTCCAGTGGGATGAGCCTTGGGTAACAGTAGAATGAATGGAAGTTAAAGAAGCTGCTCCTGGCCTCCCAGGGCTATAAATCAGCACTCTCTTGGGATAACTAGAGTGCCCTCCAAGCTAAGGGTTTTCCATGTCCATTCTTCTGCTGTGAGGGGTACAGGGCATCATCCATTTGATTGGAGAGGCTCACTGGCGGCCCCTGTGCTCCCAGGGCTGCCAGCCATGGAGGTCCGCATCAACGTCTCGAGGCAGCAGGTTGAGAAAGTGTTCGGGCTGGAGGAATACTGGTGCCAGTGCGTGGCATGGAGCTCCTCGGGCACCACCAAGAGTCAAAAGGCCTACATCCGCATTGCCTGTGAGTCCCAGCCCACTTCCCCAGGGTGTCACCAGGAGAGAAGAAAGGCTTTTCAGAAGGGTATTGTCCTGTTTTTACTGGGTAGAGGGGATCTGTAGGGACATTGCTAAACCTCCCCTGACTCTCCTGGGCATTTGGTGTGTCCTCCTGCCATGCCCTATGGCCCTGTGTGACCAAGAAATAGAGCTGACCAGGCTGAGCAAGAACTCAGGTGAGGAGACACTATGGCTATTCTTCCAGATTTGCGCAAGAATTTTGAGCAGGAGCCGCTGGCCAAGGAGGTATCCCTGGAGCAGGGTATTGTGCTGCCTTGCCGTCCCCCAGAGGGCATCCCCCCAGCTGAGGTGAGAGTGGCTCCCATGCCCACTCCAGGTGGGCAAAGCTCCCAGTTCTCTGGTCTACCTACCTGGGCCCCCCACCTACTCATCTCCCCAGGGCCCACTCTGTGCTCTGGGCAGTGCCAGCATGGGGTGACCATGCAGTCTTATGGCTCTTCCCCCAGGTGGAGTGGCTCCGGAACGAGGACCTGGTAGACCCATCCCTGGACCCCAATGTGTACATCACACGGGAACATAGTCTGGTTGTGCGGCAGGCACGCCTGGCTGACACAGCCAACTACACCTGTGTGGCCAAGAATATTGTTGCCCGTCGCCGTAGTGCCTCTGCTGCCGTCATCGTCTATGGTGGGTCCCAAGGCTCTCCAGTGGTAGAGAGGCACTGAGGTGCTACCATGGGAGTCATGTGTGGCTGGCAGAGTAGAGAAAGCCACAGAGCTGAGACCAGGTAGATGTAACAGTGACCTGGCCAGGTAGGACAAGGCAAGGGTTTGTACAGGGCTTGGTAAGGTCAGGGATGTGACTAGGCAGAGGGGTAGGACAAGCTGGCAGTCATCCATGGGAAAGAAACATTGTACAGGAGACAGAGGCTAAGATGGGGATCCAAGGAAGGTGACAAATCATGCCCTGTGTGCCTGAGTCCCTGAGTGGGAAATAGACCCAAGTGGTCCTGGGCACACCAGGAGCAAGCAGAGTAGGGTGTGGGAGTTACCCTATAAGAGACTGGAGTCCGGGCTGTAATTGCAGGTGAGCTCAGTTCCAATGGCTGCCCGAGCACCTGCTGGGAAAAGGGCAGGCCTGCAGAAGACTCTGTCAGCTCCTGGGGCAACAGGCACAGGCATGGCCCTCCCCTTCAGGGCTTCTCGCCCGGTACAGCCACAGCCCACCATTTCCAGCTCACAGCCCCTGTGCTTATCCTCGTCTCCCTGGGCCAGTGTGTCTGAGGAAGCCCCCGCTCCCTGACCCCAGTCCTTCTCTGTCCGGCCAGTGAACGGTGGGTGGTCGACGTGGACCGAGTGGTCCGTCTGCAGTGCCAGCTGTGGGCGCGGCTGGCAGAAACGGAGCCGGAGCTGCACCAACCCGGCGCCTCTCAACGGGGGTGCCTTCTGTGAGGGGCAGAATGTCCAGAAAACAGCCTGCGCCACCCTGTGCCCAGGTACCAGCGGCCACGGCCTCCCGCATCGGTCCCACCACGTCATCTCCGTGCCCTGGCTCCATTGCGCCCACCAGCCTGCCCCCCCATGGCTCCATTCCACCCGTCCGCCATGCAGGGCCAGGCTAAGTCTGAGACAGGAGTATTGCTGCAGTGTGTCTTCAGAGTCAGGGCTCAGTTACTGCCCAGGCTTAGGTCTCAACCCAGGGTGTAAGTGACAGAGTATAAGGTATAATCTAGGACTGGGTCTGGAGCTCAGCCTGGGGCTACAAAATATACCTGTGCCTGGGACCAAAAGGGTCGTCATTTGACTTGGAGCCCTTACTACCCAAGAATCAGGATGGCCTCCCTGGGCTGGGGAGAGTCAAACAGCCCCTGGCGTCATCCACGCCTCCCTGTCATTAGCATGTGTGTCATCAAAGCCAGCTGGACACTGAGGGCGTGCAGATTTGTGGGCCTGGCCTTGGGATCATGCCCAGGTCCAGGTCAGCTTGTCCTGCCTGGTCTAGACACCTAGTGGGCTACACTGGCAGACCACGTGGGACAGGCTTCTCAGGCTGACTGCCCTGTCTCCTCTCTGCCTGTCTGTGTCTCATCTAGTGGATGGCAGCTGGAGCTCATGGAGCAAATGGTCGGCCTGCGGGCTCGACTGCACACACTGGCGGAGCCGCGAGTGCTCTGACCCAGCGCCCCGAAATGGGGGTGAGGAGTGCCGGGGCACAGACCTGGACACCCGCAACTGTACCAGTGATCTCTGCGTGCACAGTGAGTCTTCTCTGGGGAGGTAGTAGCTAAGGCATTTGTTCCCCTGTCAAAGGTTACAGCCCTCTCCAGAGCTCAGGACTCTGAGGGAGCCTCCCTTAGCCCTAACTTGTACACATGTTCCCATGCATGCTCATCACCTCTCATGCCTCTGGAGACAGGCATGAATTTCAACCTTGACTTGCGTGTATCCCTCTGTTCATCCAAACACCTCTCCTTCAGCCCAACCCCCAGGTGCACACACAAATCCTATGGGAATGCCAGGCTTTGTGAGGCCTGTTAATTACAAGGCCATAACTAACAATTAAAGATCTCTGTTGGATTTTTTTCTCTAGAACACACCCTCCCTTCTTCTTTCAATTAAAAACCTAATTATCTGTGTCAATTCCTTTCTGATGGACATTTCTTCCATTATGCAAAACCCTTCTAAAAATCAATATAACTTCTTCCAAGCAGTCAATCCCCTGTCCCCAGCACAGATCCAGGCCTGCGAGAGCCAGACAAGGAGAAAGGCCTAGGGACCAGAACGACACAGGAAGCAGATCCCATGCATATTCATTTTCCATTGCTATACTGAAGAACCTGAAGCTGAGAACTTTGTAAAGAAAAGAGGTTTATTTAGCTCATAGTTTTGTAAGCAAAACCTCTAAATAGCATGGCAGTGGTTCTGGCAAGGGCTCCTTTAGCTAAATGAATTATTGGTGGGTGGCATCAAGATGGGAGCTCATGCAAGAGGGAGAGATCACATAGTAAGAGAAGAACAGAGAGAGAGAGAGAGAGAGAGAGAGAGAGAGAGGAGGCACAAAAATACCTTAATCTCTTCTAAGAATAGTACCCCCATAACCTAAAGACCTTCAACTGAGCCTCATTTCTTTAAAGTCGCACCACCTCTCTTAGCATCACACTGGGGACCAAATTTCCAATATATGAACCTCGTGAATAGCACCCGACCTTGGGAATCCCAGAGGCTCCCTCGAACCCGAGGTTCCTGGGACAGTGATCAGGTAGTGGGCTCAGCAAGCATCAGGGTCAGCCTAGTATTCAGGCACTGGGCTGCCCACTTTGGGCCCATAGTTCCTCCTGCCCTCCATTCTTCTGGCAGCCACCTCACCCTGAGTTTCCTGCCTCAGAGAAATGTGAGTTGCTCAGAGTTCCAACCAAGGCTTGGCAGGTACGGAGCTAGAGTATACACTAAGTGTCCCAAATGTCCACTGCCCAGCCAGCACTGATGCTCATTTGAAGACCTCATCCTCCTGGCTGTTGCCCACTGCCCTCTCCTCCTGAACCCCACACCCCTGCCTCTCCCAAGGCCATGCTTTCCTCTGCAGCTGCTTCTGGCCCTGAGGATGTGGCCCTGTATGTGGGCCTCATTGCTGTGGCCGTGTGCCTCGTCTTGCTGCTGCTTGTCCTCATCCTCGTTTATTGCCGTAAGAAGGAGGGGCTGGATTCTGATGTGGCCGACTCATCTATCCTCACCTCAGGTTTCCAGCCTGTCAGTATCAAACCCAGCAAAGCAGGTGAGATGGCCCCTGCCCCTAGCACTCTTGCCCAGACCCCACACAAGTTACCCCTGTGGGGGCAGCCTGCAGTGCCTTTCCCTGAACTTGTCTTTATCCCTGCAGACAATCCCCATCTGCTCACCATCCAGCCAGACCTCAGCACCACCACTACCACCTACCAGGGCAGTCTGTGTCCCCGGCAAGATGGGCCCAGTCCCAAGTTTCAGCTCACCAACGGGCATCTGCTCAGCCCTCTGAGTGGCGGTCGCCACACACTGCACCACAGCTCACCCACCTCAGAAGCCGAGGACTTTGTTTCCCGCCTCTCCACCCAAAACTACTTCCGCTCCCTACCCCGTGGCACCAGCAATATGGCCTATGGGACTTTCAACTTCCTTGGGGGCCGGCTGATGATCCCTAATACAGGTAGGAAAGACCTTAGTGCCCCAGGCAGTCTAAGAGGCAAGCCTGGCCTCTACTTGCCACCTGGAGCACAAAGACAGTCCAGATGTTCCTCCTGGGCTCCTCATTCTCACCCTGGAGCGACACAGCTGAGCCACCAAGCAAGGGTTAGAGTTGTGGAAAGAACTCTGCTGGGTTTGGCAGGAGCACTGGCATGGGGACCGTGGCTAGAGCTGTCTCCCTTCTGTTGTCTGTGGACGTGAGACTTGTCCACTCATTTACATAGATTGCCTATGTGTGGTGGGCTCTGGGCTCAGAGGGAGGGCATGTAGCAGCCCCAAGGGGCTTATGAATAGACAGATGGCAGAGACAATACAGAATAACACAGACTAGACAGCGGAGCCCCGACTGCATCCTGGCTTCACAGAAATCCCTCTGACTGGGTCCCAGAGACACCCTACTAGGAATGCAAGGACACACTAGTGGCCATCTAGGGGTGTTTTTTTGCCCCTCTCTGGCTGCTCCAGGTAGTTGAACTTAAGCATTCTACAGTGCTCATTGCCATTGCCCTTCTCCAGAGACCTCCCCCATGCCATGGTTTCAGTCACTACATCTGTGCCTATCACTACAACTGACCATTTTCCAAGGTGCCAAAACTGCACACACAGCTGCCTCCTGGGCAGCTTCATCTGGATGTCTCACAGTACCTCAGATTCCTGAGCCTAAACCAGAACTATCTCCCATCCTCCCTCAGGGCTGCCTCCCTTGCAGCTTTCCCCAGTTTATAGCAGTCTAGTTGCTCAGGCCAGAAACCAGCTGGAGGCCACCTTGAGCTTCTGCTCTTCCTCACTTGACCCTAAGGCCCATCCTGCTTCCGTCACACACCAACTCCTGTGCGTTCTCCCACCTCCATATCTCTTACCTCCCCTTGCCTCTTATCTTACCCTGATTCTTCTGCTGGCTCAGGCTAACAGCCTTTATCTCATTTCCAGTCCCCAAACATTTACCTAGTGAATCAAGAGTTGATTATGTCCTTACCTGGCTCACTCCCTGCCTGCAGGGGCTCCCTATTGCTCCCTACAGAGCCCATGTGACAAGGCAGAGTTGACAAGGCTGCTGTCTCTTCCTTCCCACATGTTTTCTTGCATATGGCAACCACATAAACTCCTTGGCACCTTCAACACGCCATGCTTCCATTTGTACACGAGAGTCCCTCTGCCTTCCACAGGCTTATCTGCTGCTTTTCCTTTGAGTCATGGTCCTAGCCTGGCCGCTCTTGTGCTCTATGCCCCATGCCCCCTCTGGACAGAGAATAATGATGAGGCCTCTACTGGACTGTTAGAATGCTGTGGTGAGGGAGGCAGGCAGACAGTGGGTGCTCAGGGCCACTGGCCACCCATTTCCCTGGTAGGGTGGGGAAGCCACCTGCCCCACATCCTTGCTGTAGTTTTCTTTCTCCCTAGTGGGCTGAGCTTCATGAAAGTGGGGCTGTTGTTTCCCTAGCCTTCCTGAGTATCCAGTATTAGTATTCTTGGAATGTACACACAAGGGTGTGTGCCTCCCCCACACCCTTGAGGGAATGTGGATCAGCACCAAAACCAGCTGTACAAAGTACTAGGAGGCAGCATGGGTTAGTAAAGGAAGCAGTCACTATAAATATTCCCTCAGTGTCCCTATCTGCTGGGCTCCAACTTTCTATAAAATACAGACATGCATCATTTAATGGTGAGAATGTGTTCTGAAGAATGTACCCTTAGGCAGTTTTATTATTGTGTGGCCATCACAGAGTAGGATTATGAAAACCTTGTTAGCTCTGATGCCACCAGGTGACATAATCTCATAAGACCACCATCACATATCAGTTCATCATTAATGGGACTATTACATGGAGCACAGCGTCATGCCATTCCAGCTCAGCTTGCCTTAGAGCTACCCACTTTGGAAAGTATGTTTGCTTTTAAGATAAAGGCACTGAGTATCTATCTCACTTTTCCACCATGTTGAGAGGAGGGCTCCTTTCTGATATAGGAGCTCTCTGTTCTAGGAGGATGGCTACTCCTTGCATCTACCCTGAAGTGAATTCAGACCTCTGTCCTTGACATATCCTGTCCTATTCCCTCCCTCAAGCCTCTTTTCTCCACGGGTACTCTGATCCTGCTCCTATAAGACACTTGGGCAAAGGAACACACAGAAGCCAGAACTGGGAGTCTTTGCCAGTGCCCAGATCTTGGAGGGCTACCAAAGGCCATGGAGCTGCTTAACCCAACTCTGCTGCAAGGACAGAGACAGTGGCAGGGAGTGGCCATGCCCTGGAGGGGCCTGGGCCAGTGGAGAAGGGAGAAGATGGAGGACGGCAGAAGGGCAGTGGTTCCAGAACCTCTAAGTATATAGCATGGCTGGACTAGAGATCCTACTGGAAAGACAGTGGGACTAGCAGTGAAGGCCTTTAGATGTCAAGCCAGGAGGCTGGACTTTGTCACAAGTTAGGGAAGATACCTTTTGGGCAACATAGAAAGTAAGGCCAGCAGAACTTGTCCCAGAGTTTTCTGTGCCCAAGCTAATTGTGCATGCTTTTCCCACTTCAGCTGTTCCTCAGCTACCCCTGGACTGACTCAGCTTCATGCCTGTGTGAGGGGTTGGACATCGTGGAAGTCCTTGTAGCCCCTGTGACCTCAAGCCAGGCTGGTACTGGCCTGTCCCCAGCATAAGACTTATGGAAGGGCTGGCTGGTGTGGTGGGTGAGGTCAGGGATATCTGCACCAAGTAAGCCTGAGCCTCCTCCTACTGCATTACAGGAATCAGCCTCCTCATCCCTCCAGATGCCATCCCCCGGGGAAAGATCTACGAGATCTACCTCACTCTGCACAAGCCAGAGGACGTGAGGTGTGGACTCGGGCCCTGCTGCCAGGGCTGGTAGGGTCTGCCTGTGGCCTGTCCCTGGGATACCCCCTGCCCAGGCCCTGTTGGGTCTGCCAGGCTCGAGGGAGGGCAGAGGAAGAGCTCACCAGCTCTTTAGTCTCTCACCCTCGGCTGACCTTCCCCATCTTCTGGTCTCTAGGACAGGCCACTGATATCTTTCGCCTTCTACCCATGTTTCCCTATTTGAGGTTGCCCCTAGCTGGCTGTCAGACCCTGCTGAGTCCCATCGTTAGCTGTGGTCCCCCTGGAGTCCTGCTCACCCGACCAGTCATCCTTGCCATGGACCACTGTGGGGAGCCCAGCCCTGAAAGCTGGAGTCTGCGCCTCAAAAAACAATCATGCGAAGGCAGCTGGGAGGTGAGTAGGGGATATCCCTGACCTCACCCACCTGAGCACTGGCCTCAGTGTAGAATGTGGCTTTCCATGCACTCACACTGGGCTCTCAGCAGCTATGTGGCTCTGTGCTGTGCCCTCCCAGGTCTCTGGCTACATCTCAAAGCACAGTGTAGCTGGAGGACTTGAGGCTAGCCAAACTGACTCATTGGGCTCCACTTGCAGGATGTGCTGCACCTAGGTGAGGAGTCGCCCTCCCACCTCTACTACTGCCAGCTAGAGGCCAGTGCCTGCTATGTCTTCACTGAGCAGCTAGGACGCTTTGCCCTCGTAGGAGAGGCTCTCAGTGTGGCTGCAGCCAAGCGCCTCAAGTTGCTTCTATTCGCCCCTGTGGCCTGCACCTCCCTCGAGTACAACATCCGTGTCTACTGCCTGCATGACACCCATGATGCACTGAAGGTACCAATGCCCCCTTCCCAGTCCCCCAGTCCTGGGCATAGAGGTCCTTTGCCTCAGGAGAAAAAGGGAGGGGTCCTCACAGGCCCTAGGCTCTGCTGATCACCTGGGGCCCTGTAGGAGGTGGTACAGCTGGAGAAGCAGCTGGGTGGACAGCTGATCCAAGAGCCTCGAGTTCTGCACTTCAAGGACAGTTACCACAATCTGCGCCTGTCCATTCATGATGTGCCCAGCTCCCTGTGGAAGAGCAAGCTTCTTGTCAGCTACCAGGTGAGGGCCAAGCTCACCACCAGCACCCAAGGGGCTGGAGCTGGGCACATCTGACATCTCCTCTATCACCCCCTAGGAGATCCCTTTTTATCACATCTGGAATGGCACACAGCAATACCTGCACTGCACCTTCACCTTGGAGCGCGTCAGCCCCAGCACCAGTGACCTGGCCTGCAAAGTGTGGGTGTGGCAGGTGGAGGGCGATGGGCAGAGCTTCAACATCAACTTCAATATCACCAAGGTAGGAAGGAAGGTTACATGCTCCCACCACCAACCCCCAGGAAATGTTCCACTCCTGGACCAATTCTGCCCACCCTGCCACCAGCTGCTTCTCCCTTCCCTATACCTTCTTCTAGAAACCACTTGGCACCTTCCTCCAAGGGGTAGGATGTACAGATGCAAATGGAACTTGGAGGGAACGGGGGTGGGGGGGAAGCAGGAGGAGACAGGGCTGGTGGGAGCTCTGAACAGCTTCCCTTAGGAGGGCTTTGCACTGGTCCCAGGATGAGGAGGACTTTGACAGGCATCAGTGTGGGAAAGAGCATTTGTGGCAGCAGGAACTGAGTGGGGAAGACAAAGGTCATAAAAAGAGAACAGTGAGTGCTATATGGCCAGCAGAGGCCAGCAGGCAGCACTAAGGGTGAGGGTGGAAATGGAGGGGAGTGAGACCAGAGGGCTCTTCTGCTCATTGGTTGTGATTTCGGGCATATCACGCACTTCTAAGCCCTAGAATCAAAGAGTGGTTCCCTGACACATGATGGTGGGGTACCTCAGAAGTGCCAGTGCCCTTGCTATCCCCAGCTCTGGAGTGGTCTGGGAGCTCCCCCGACCCAGGAGGTAGTAGTGGTCAGGTTCTCACAGGTGCCTTCTCTGTCTCCCCCAATCCTGTCTCTCCTCACCTAGGACACGAGGTTTGCTGAGCTGCTGGCTCTGGAGAGTGAAGGGGGGGTCCCAGCCCTGGTGGGTCCCAGTGCCTTCAAGATCCCCTTCCTCATTCGGCAGAAGATCATTACCAGCTTGGATCCACCATGCAGCCGGGGTGCTGACTGGCGGACTCTAGCCCAGAAACTCCACCTAGACAGGTGGGTGCAGATGGGTGGGGAGGGGCTGCAAAGGCCACCCACAGTCCATCCCAGGCAGGTGGATTGGCTGGGACGGACAGGAAACTCTGTGGGCCTGTGCTACATTCTCTAGTATCTATACATTTGGCTGAAGGGGAGGCCCTATCCTTGGCTAAGGTAGGAGGAGGTAGGAGGTGGCAGGCTGGGGTGAGGCCAAGCCACTGATAGGCTCCCTCCTTTCCACAGCCATCTCAGCTTCTTTGCCTCGAAGCCAAGCCCCACAGCCATGATCCTCAACCTGTGGGAGGCACGACACTTCCCCAATGGCAACCTCAGCCAGCTGGCGGCAGCAGTGGCTGGACTGGGCCAGCCAGATGCTGGCCTCTTCACAGTGTCAGAGGCCGAGTGCTGAGGTCAGCCAGGCCAAAACGCCTACACTCTCACCAGCTTTGGCACCCGCCAGGGACAGGCAGAAGCCGGACAGGGGCCCTACCCCTTACTGGGGAGAGCTGCTTGGACAGGCCCTTTCCTGGCCAATGTTGTCCCTTAATACTGGTCCTTCAGAACCTGCCTGAACTCCAGTTCCTCCATGCCCTGTCTATCCAGGCAGGCACAGCCACCTGCTCACTCTGTCCCAGCCCTAGGTCCCTAGGGGGACAGTGCCTGGAGCCTGGGCTGGGCCCAGCCCATCTGTGTGTGTATATGTGCGTGTGATGCTACCTCTCCTCCTGCCCCTTGCCAGGGGCCCCGCATACACACGGCATGCATGCACACGCTGGGCTTGGACATGGCCCCAGAGCTCCTGCCAGAGCTGGGCCTTATGCAAACATTTCTGTGCCTGCTGGGGAAGGGCACAGCTCCAGGCCTGTGGGACTGAGTGCCCAGCCAGCGAGGGGGCTGCCCCTGGATTCAGGCACACAACCACCACACAGGCATGTGCCCACGCATGCCTCGTGTGTTCATCTCACACATACCCACTCCTGGGTCCCACAGACCCTGCCACCACCACACATCTCCTGCTGTCACCAAGAGGCCGCTCACGTCTCTCACGCCCGGTGTCGGTACACATCTGCCTCTCACATGCTGCCCTCTTCCACCCACCCAGGGACACCCCATGGCTCCTTCCTGATCCTACCCCCCTGTCCCCAGCCTCGAGGTGTCCTGCCTGGCGGGGCGTGTGAATATGCAATGGGAGTCCCGGGCTGTACAATGGCGAGTGTGTGTGCCATGGTGTGCCCGTTCCTGGGGCTGGCCGGTGCCCCTGCGTGGGACCTGTCATGTGAAGCTTGTGTCCTGACTCTGTCTTAAGTGCTTTTATGCACTTACACTTGGCCTTATGTACACAGCCTTGCCCGGCCGCCGGGGCATGTAGGGATTTTAGCGGACGTGAATGTAAATAAATTATATATATATATTGCTAACCCATGTGCTACTTCTCTTGCGGAAACCAATAGTATGAAGACAGATGGTCACCAAGGGGTCACATATAGGCTGTTCTGGGAGTATTGGGTGGCTGGGCCTGGCCCTGGTCCAGCAAGGCTGAGGCTGAGTTACTGCAGTTCCTGGAGATTTCCTCAGACATGGACCGTCTGAGCAAGGCGACAGGCGACAGCAGTGACCAAAGCTGCACCTTTGCCAGACCCATCTTCTGACTGCAAGAAGGTGACCTCACAGCGAGGGGCCAGCTCCCGTACTGTGGCAGCCACAAGCCTGGCAAAGCTGTAAAGGAGGGGGGCTAAAGTTATCCCAGGCCACTGAGGCCCCACCTACACACGCTGCCCTGCTTGGCCCTTTCTTCCAGACTCACTGAGGATGCATCTTGTAGAGGGTCCCATCCACCCCCACAGACACTGTCAGCTTGTCCAGGTCCCGGTTCTCCCGGATCTTCTCCACAACAGCAGCTACACCTGCCCCGCAGAGTTGGGCAGCCCGCCGGGACACTGCCTGGCACACCTCTAGGACTATCAGGGCATCGTCCGAGGTCAGGGGCAGCCCCAAATCCTCCAGGATGGCTCGGACCTGCCGTAGGGCCAGGCTGTCGCTGGGGGCCAGGAAAGAACACAACACAGACATGGTCCTGTATTAGCTCCCCCCATGCCATCTTGAAGACATTCTACTTTGTCCTAGAGGTTGGACCCCACACACCAGCAGTCAGCATTCCCCAGTGGGCACAGACTCCTTTGGGAGGTGGGGAGGCCATTCAGGCATCAGGTACCTTTCAATCTCAGAGAGAAATTTGGTTTTGAAGATGTCCCTGGTTTGAAGGCGCTGGGTCTGCTGGCCCCGGAAGAGAACACCAAGGCTGGTCAAATGTAAGAGGATGTGGCGGACAATCTCACCCAGGTACATGCCACTGATCATCTTCTCAAACCTATAAGAACATGTGTATGTGTTTGCCTAGGACAGAAGACCCCACCAGCTACTGTCACCAGTCTTAACCACTGGCAGCCAGCCCTGCCCAGGCCCAGGCCACACCTCTGCTTGCCAGGATTGATGGATGCCTGGTCCACCCTCGCATCAAAACAGGTGCTAAACATGCCCAAAGAGCCATCATCCCCAAAGGCACCCCACTCCATGTTGATGCACATGTGGCCTGAGTCCCCAGCCACACTTGCCACATTCTGGAGCTCCTCCATGTAGCAGGCATTGGTGCCAGTTCCTAAAGAGGCCAGACAAGATGACTTCATTTACTGATACAGACAAGGCTCCTCTGAGCACTTACCACACCAAAATGATAAAATTTAGGATCCCTGCTACATCTTCCTGCATTCAAAACCTGAGCCTGGTGCCATTCCTCCCCCTTTCCTAAAGTCCCTAGTGAAAACTGCAATCATTGAGGCCTTGAGGCCTCCGTGACTTCCCCCACCAGTACCATAGTCAGTACATCTCCCTTGCTGCCCTAAAGTTTTCCCACTACACACATCAGGAGGCAGATTTTCCTTCTTTCATATGTTTTTCTGTGTCTTTTTCTAGCTATCAGCTGACTATAGGGCAGGTGCTTAATAAAGACTTGGAATCTTAGGCTGCTGAAGGGTTCTCTTGTTCATTACTCTCCCTATACCCAGCCTGGTTTCAAACACTGAGTATGAACCATGAGCTAGGCACTGTGCCACCCTGGCCCATCTCACTGCATCTTCATGATGCCTTGAAACAGGCAT
Source organism: Capromys pilorides (assembly GCA_004027915.1). Lineage (NCBI taxonomy): Eukaryota > Metazoa > Chordata > Mammalia > Rodentia > Capromyidae > Capromys > Capromys pilorides. The sequence goes on from PVKN010004353.1 coordinate 13,056, forward strand.
TGTTGTTATCTACATCTTAAGATGAAGAAACTGGGGCTCTAGTGACTTGCCCAAGGTCATACAGGTAGAAATGACAAAGCTGGTATTTCCACCCAAATCCGTATGACTTCAAAGCAGAGATCCACTTGTCAGATGAGCAAACTGAGGCTCAGAAAGATTCAGTGACTACGAATCTGTACCTGAGTTGGATAAAAGAGTCCAGGCCCAGACTTCCCCAGCCCAATTTAGTGTTTGAGGCCCTGTCAGGTTGGGCAAGTATAATCCCATGTCCCCAAGGCCAAGGGAATATCCAACCTAAGGAATCAACAGGAGGCAGCAAATTATCAGAAAGTAGATCATGCAAGGGTAAGGCCCTCCTCACCAACAATGAGGCCCATCTCGCATTGGGGATCCTCATAGCCACAGGACATCATGGTCCCCACTGTGTCGTTGACAATGGCAACCACATTCAGCTCCACTGCCTGCACACAAAAGGATGCTGCTAGTTACTGGGCAACAGCGGTTGTCATGGCAACCTGCATTGGATCCAGAGGTCTCTACTGCAGAGGTCTTCCCTTCAGGAAGCAGAAGACCTGTCAGTCCCCTCAACACCTGCCATGGTCCCAAAGCATCCCTAGAGGCAAGCTCCTACCTGTCTACGCCTGATGGCTTCCCGCAACAGAAACACTACATCTTGGCCTTCACAGCCTGATGCATTGAAACCCTTAGTCCAATTCAGGAGAATGCCCTGGATAGGATCAAAAGAGGACAGAAACCTGAATGGTCCCTTTAAATCTCACTCTGCTTCCCCAAAGCCTACATCCTATCAGAAACATGATTCCTGCCCTCCCAAGCAGGACTCCTTGCCCATTTTGCCCTACAGTCCAAGGCCTCACCTTCTATTCCCTCCCAACTCCCCAGGAGGTTTTCAGTGTGAACCGATTAATAATAATTTGACCTATGTCTTCCATTATTGGTTCCAGGATGCTCAGCTGGTCTGAGGGTCTGGCCATTTTAAGACATTTTCCCAGAAGGACTGACCCTTCTTAATTAGGTTAGGAATAAACAGACCTGGCAAAGTGAATGTTATATGTGAGAAAAAGAAGGACAGATAAAGTTCCAAGGCCCAAATGCCGGCAGAATACACCCTTTCCAAGAGAAATTGCAAGAATCATTTGAAAGGAAGGAGTTCAGGATGGATCTGTGTCAATGTGAAATTCACTCCTTTGTTCAGATATGGGTGAAGGACAAATAGAAAAGCTAGACATCTGTGCAGGATGGGTGGAAGTAAGACAGACACAGTTTTATTGTGAGCAATTGGACTTAGAATAGTGACAAGGGGCTTGACTATACCTGAAAAGGATTGTCCTTTTCTTAGTGTGCTTTTCTGAAGAGGCAGGGAGAATGGGGATGAGACTATACCTGCCAGGCAGAAGTACCAAGAGCAGATCTAAAAATCTTTGGAGGAGTAAATTATTTTTTTCAATACTGAAGATGTGAACCAGGGCCTCTGCACTAAGCTACCTTTCCAGCCCTCTTTTTCTATCTTATTTTGAGACAGGTCTTGCTGAATCACTAAGTTACTCAGACTGGGGTCAAACTTGCATGACAACTGCCTCAGCCTCCCAGAGTACTGGAATTATAGGCATAATTGTTTATAGGCATAACCACTCCTGGCTGTTTTTTCTTTATGTTGTCCTCAAATTCCAGCAATCCTCCTGACTCAGTCTCTAACAGGACTACAGATGGGTGCCACCATGCCCAGCTAAGGAAGAAGATTTAAAAAATAGTAACCAACCTTTTCTCCTAATATATTTCCTTTGTTCTTTTTTCCATTGTTGTATAGCAACTAGGCTGCTCTATGGTTATTATTTCAAAAACAGAGAGAGAGAGAGAGAGAGAGAGAGAGAGAGAGAGACAGACAGACAGAGAGACAGACAGAGAGACAGAGAGAGAGGAATAGACAGACAGACACAGAAAAAGAGATAGAGAGAGAAGCAGAGAGAGAAAAAAGGAAAGAAGAAGAGGTAGTAGTTTGAGAGGGACCCTATGATGTCTAATAGCTGAATTTCCTGCCTCCAAATGAGATAGACTCTCTGATCTGGGGAAGGGAAGCAGAGCAGAAATCAAACCCAGACCAAGGTTTTTAATGTTTTCCTGAAAAAGGTGTCCTATGCCCTCCTTCCTGGGCTAAACTCTGGAGATGGAGATTAAGAGAGAGATAGAAGAGATCTTAGTAATTTTCAAGAAAAGGAGGCCACCTCAGATGTCAAGAGAGGTATCAAGACTGGAGATGAGGCAGAGGAGGGCATCTAGAGAGCTAGGACCTGAGCATGTCCCAGATTAGCTCCTTTCTCTGTGCAGAAAGAATGCTCTGGAGCCTAGAGGAGTTCCTCCCTAGAAAAGGGATGCCAAACACCAATTAGCATTAAATATTTACCCCTCAAAAGAATGGGGCCTAAGTCCAGTGGTTCATACCTGTAATTCTAATACTCTGGAAGACTGATGCAGAACTGCAAGTTTGAACACAGCCTGGACAACTTAACAAAATCTGTCTCAAAAAAAACAATAGTGGTGGTGCATCTCAATGCAAAGGCTCTAGGTTTAATCAATAGTACTGAGGAGGGTGAAAAACAGAAGATGGGCTCAAAGGCTCAGCACATGAATTAAATTTGGTTATGGACAGTTAATCAGATTGGGTTTCTTGCATGTCTGGACCTGCACACTGAGCCACACCTCCTCCTCTTCCATTAAAGAATAATGGAAAGGAGCAGGAACACCTAGCTGGGCAAACTAGTAGAATGATGGTGGTAACTGTGCCACCCGAATGTACTTCAGTGGAAAGAAAAAGAAGTGGTGTGTTGAAGAGAGATCAGAGAGGGTGAAAACTGAATACACAGGCTGATTAGTAAAGGGAGAAAAAAAGGAGGTAGAGCTTCATTTCCCATGGCCTAAGACTGTAACAGACAAGAGCAAAGTGCGCCTCCTTAGCATGAGTGGCCCCTACACAGAAGCTGGAGATGTTGATTCTGGGAGCTTCAGAGGACTAGAAGAACTGTTTTTGTAACAGGCTTCAAGTGTTTGCGTTGAGAAATCTGTGATACGTGTTGAAGGATTTGCTGAGGTGTATAGGAAAGTTGTATCTAGATCTGTGCCAGTCACTTTGCCACCCTAACTTGGTATCCAAAACTAAGCTAGGCACTAGGAAGGGAACAAATAAAACACAACAAAAAAAATTGAAAAGAAGTGTAGCCTTCCACTCCTTGCAGAAACAGGAATCCATATAGCTTCATGCAGGACCCCCAAGCCAAATCACTAGTGCCATGGCTTAAATGGGCAATCTATCCTGTGATCAACACTGATCTGGGCCTGTTGTTGCTCTTAGATGCCCCGACTCTAACCATGTGCCCATACTATCTGGGGAATCTGATGCTGAGTACAGGCCCAGCCCAGCAATGCTCCCCACTACCATCACTCAAGATCATTCCCTCACACCAGGAAGGATATGTACATGGAGGCCCTCGGAGGGATTACTTTTCCTGGCCCTCTTTCCCTTACCTGGTCCAGGCCAAGCTGCTTGCATGGGAAGGAAAAGGTGAAACCCAGAGGGAGGCTCTGTCCCCTCAGGCCCTGCTTCTCCTGGAAGTCCACAATGCAGTCCACGATGTGGTCAAAAAGCTGCAGGTAGGACAGGTCAGACAGTGGGCTCCATCCGGGCCCTTCCCTAGTTCTGACATCATGGCCCAAGGAGTGAGTACCTGCTGCCCAGACCCCTGAGCCACACACTCAGGGATGGAGTAGACCTGGTTGGTGATCTGCACACCTCCCTCGGCCACACGCACCAGGAGGACCCGAAAGTTGGTGCCCCCGAGATCCAAAGCCAGGAAGTCCCCTCGTTCTGTGGGGCAGAGAGCCTTAGTGGCAAGGCACAGCTGGTAGCTCCAATTTCAGCACATGCTGTGACCCCACCCTCAAGGCCCCATATCTCAGCACTACATTCAGCTAGGTCCTCACCACTGCCATCAGGTGTAGCCCGTACATATGTGGGCAGCATTCGGAGGGAGGAAGGCTCCCCTCGCAGCCCGTTGGCCATGGCCTCCCGCATCTGTGTCTGCACTGCTGCCAGCTGCTCTCGGCTCAACTGGAATGGTGCTAGGGTCTCTTCCAGAAGACGTCGGTGGTTGGCCAGGCGAGCAGCCACAGCTGTCACCATTGCCACACCACGGCCACCTCCATCCACAGAAGGGATGAATGAGACATCACATTCTGAAGCCAAGAGCTTCACCATCTCCTGTAGGATGCTGTGGAACCTACACAGATATACACCAGGTGGAGCCAGCTTGGCATTTGACTCCCCAGGGTTTGATTTAAATTCCTACCAGTTTAAATCAACTCAATCCTGAATGTTTTCTGTGAATCAATCATACATCTTGTTCCTGGATGATCCCCTCTCAGAAAAACACATAGAGAAGTTTCTTTTCTCTCCTTGGATGTCTCCTGGCACCTCACAGTCCAGTCTGGCCCTTGCTCTGCTTGGATGCTATTTGTATCCCCTGGTTTGCACATATGATTGCACAGTGTTCTCTGAGTGTGCATCACAAATACACATTTATGCAACACTTTCTCACAGTACCTGGGGTGCCGCTCAAGCACTCGGCCTCCAGTGGCCACAGCAATCTGGAGTGTCCGCTGTTCCCGGCTGCGCTGGAGGCGGGACAGGATGGCAGCCAGGGCGGCAGCACAGAGTTGGGCAGCCCGTGAGCACACAGCTGCACAGACACACTGCACAAGCTCAGCATCTGAGGCCTTTGGGCTCAGGCCCAGGTCCTGCAGGATTGTGTGGACACAGGCTAGCCCAGTGGAGGGGCTGGGGATAGGGGACAGAGTGCTGGTTTGAGACTCAGGTAGCAGTAGTTTCCCATCACACCAAAGCCGCATAGCTACCTCAGGGGCAGAGTATCCTCCCTTCTCCCAAGCTGAAATCCTCTTATTTAAGCTGCTTGCTTCCCCAACTCACTTCTCCATCTCAATCACATGTTCCAGGAGGATGCTGCCTTGGCTCAGCAAAGCAGGAGAGGTACAGCCACCAAATAAGACCTTGTTCTGAGCCAAGTAGACCAGCACCAGCCTCACCAATTCCCCCAGGTACAAGCCCCCAATCATCTTCTCAAACCTGCAGGAGAGAAGGAGAGTGAAGACCTGAACTGTCTTGGCCCCACTTCCAGAAGCCCCAGAGACAAATCATTTTCTTCTTAATCCCCAGACTAAGAGGATCCAGAAACAAAGGGCCTCTCAGGAGAGATGTGGATGTTTGTTCATCACCATTCTTGACTTAGGCTAGATTCAAGGGCCTTTGGGAGGGGTAATAGGAAACAGGGACAACAGAGTCAGCCATTCTCAAACCCCAGTCTCCCAGGAGGCAATCTGGAGACCCTATAGGTCTAAATGCAAGGGCAACAGAAAGTGGGGGGGGGGGGTCAGACCAGTGACAAAGCCTAGAACAGAGTCATGTTCCTCCCCACAACAAGCCACCTCTGGGCACCAGGATTCAGGGATGCATGGTCCAGGGCATGATCGAAGCTGGTCAGCACTGGGCCCAGGGCCCCATCATCACTGAAGGAGCCCCATTCAACACTGATGCAGGTGCGGCCCCGATCCTCGTCTAGCACTGCCACATGCCGTGTCTCCTCCATGTAACAGGCGTTGGTGCCAGTGTCTAGTAGGAATGATGCCCATGAAGACGTGCTCACCATCCAGCCATAGCCCCCTTCCTCATCACACACAGCTTGTGGCTCACCTACAATCAGGCCGATTTCACATGGCCCAACACCTGGCTCACAGGCCATCATTGTGCCAACTGTGTCATTCACCATAGCAACCACGTCAATGCTGTAGGCCTGGGAAATGGAGAGGGCAGGGGTCAGGGCCAGGCTGCAGTGGCCAACATGGAGAACTAGGTAAGGTGGGGCCCTGGTTGTGATGGAGACACCCAGAGTCAATGAAAAACATGTCTGCAAACTCCACACCCACACCGCGGTGCTCCCGTGGGTGGCTGTCTTCCCATCCCATTCAACTTCTCCTTCTACCAACCCGTAGAGTCACAGGGGTTTCCACTGTCAGGCATCACCTTTAGTGCTCCTCACAGAAATAAGATGAGGGCCCCAAGACTGAATACCTTGAAGATTGCTCCTCCCTTGCCTCACCTTCACCCTGTTGTGGCTCTCCAAACATGACTTCTAGTCTCTGCATGGGGCACCCCAAGATTAGTCAAACAGATCTGCCTTTCTCCAGCACCTAGACTTTGGCAGATGCCCTTCTCTGTAACTAGATCTTCTTCTCCAGGCTCAGCTTAAGCACTAATCAAACTGCTCCTTTAAGTTCTACGTCCCACACACCCATGCTGCTAGAGTCATCCAAACATAGGATATACTGTTATTAGAATGTATTCCCCCACTAGACTATGAGGACAGAGTCTGTAAGGACAGGGTGAAAGTCTTTTCATGTTTGTTCTCTTCTCCTGCTATCCTGAATGTTTGAGTCTTTTTAACCTCAGTTTCCTTGTCTATGAAGTGAGAATGGTAACAACATTTACCCTAGAGTTAAAGTGGATAATGACTGAACAAGAGAGAAAAGGAAGACTTGTCAGCAGAGTGGGCACCACCTGTGAATATCAAGCCCAGGCCAGCAAGATCAGCCCTCCCACCCTACCCCCTCACTTCTCCACTCACCCCTTGCCTCTGAATGGCATCTCTCAGTAGCTGGACCACATCCTGGCCTTCTACACCACTGCACCTAAAACCTTTGGTCCAGGAAATGAGGGTGCTCTAGAGGTAAAAAACTGGGTTACTCCTCGAAAGGCCTTCACAGGAGCTGCTGCATACCTTCTCCACCCACTGTCCCCATCTCCCCTCCCCCTCACCCTGTCCAGGCCTGTCTGGTGACAAGGGAAGGAGAAGCTGAACCCAAGCTGCAGACCTTGCTTTCCCACACAGTGTGCATCCAGAAACTCAAATAGGCAGTGAGCAGCAAAGTCAAAGAGCTGTGGAACAATGGTACAGGGGCATTCTTAGCTCTACCTACCAGGTCCAGCCCCCCAACCCTGCCTCCCAGTCTGGGCAATGAATGCTCACCTGCTGGCCAGTGCCCAGTAAAACTTCCTGGGGGATCACAAACTCCTGGCTTTTGGGCTCCACCCTCTGCCCCTTGATGCCCGTCAGAGTCACCCACAAGATACGCAGTGATGTTCCTGAAGCCCCCAGCTCTAGTACCACAAAGTTTCCTTGCTCTAGGGGTAAACGGTCATAGAAAGGTAGCAACAGGCAAGATCAGCACTTTTCACCTCCCAGAAAGATTCCCAGGGCCTGCAGAATCCAGCTAAAAAGGCCTTAAAGATGTAGGGCAAAGTCAGAATCAGTATTCTTCCCAAGCCTCGTCATCCATCTTATTCTGTGCCACCCACCATTGCCATGCGGAGTAGACCCCACATATGTAGGCAGCATCTGGACACCAGAGGCAGAGCTGACCACTCCCATCAGAGCCTGCTCCATGGAGCCCTGGAGACTGGCTTGGATCTGCTGTAGTTGTGTCTTTGTCAGCTTGAATTGCTGCAGACATTCCTGTACCTGGGGAAAAACAAGCCAATATTTTGAAGGGAGCATATTTACTAATCATATCCCCCCAATTCCAACTAGACAGAGGCCTGCCACATCTGGCTCACATCCTGCCTCTCAGGGCTTCAGCTTCCTCAGGGCCTCAGAGCTCTCCCTGGCACCTGCATAACCCACTCTTTGCACACCCCAACTCTTTTGCCAATCACAGCTTGCAACTCACTTCTGTGTTTTCAGAAGGCTCTGTTCAGGAGAGAGGTAATCATATTCCTCTTCTTACTCCATATCTTGATGGCTTCTTCTCTGCTCCTACCTCCTCTATCCTGCCCCTCTACTTCTTTGATTTCAGTGTTTAGCAAGGATTTCCTACTGTCACTATGAATGATTGTTCTCCAGCTCCCCAGTAACCAGAGCAAAAAGCTACTCAATGAGTTGTTGTTGAATGAGCAAATATGCAAACAAACTTCAAGTTCAGATGTTTGTCTCTCTACTTAATTTCAAATTCAAGGCCCTGCACAGGATGTTGGAAAAGACATGACAGATGATTTCTGACACAGTGGCCAAGCTTCTACCACACACACAGCACTATTCTAAGTAACTGAGTCCTGTTCAGTGTGGGAGACAGAAAATAAGCAAATGAACATATAATATGGTTCTGGTAATAAAGGTGGCTATAGAAAGGAGAGGGATTGGACATTAGAAAAGGATTTAGACTTGAGTCCAGAAAGGGATCCCTGAGGAAGTGACCTAAATGAAAGAAGGAAGCAAATTTTCTCTGGAAGCAAATCATCCACGAGGATGGACTTGGAAGAAGACTGGACTGGAAGTGGATTAGAGATTGAAGGGAGGGTTCAGAAGGTATAATAAGGCAGAGGATGTGTCTGACCAGATTCTTACTCCTCCAGTATCCAATGTGCTAACAAGCCCTGGGGATTTCACCTCTGTGTGCAAACACCTCCCTCAACATCCCCCTTGTCCATCTGTCAAAGCCCCAACAGCCTCCCTGGATTCACTGGAAAGTCATAGCACAGTGATTCATCCCATAGTCCCTTGGCTTATATTTTCCAGAGAGCCATCTCCTGTCACATAGGAATTCCATTCCCAGGACCTTAGCCCAAACTGGACCCATACCTGTGAAAACATTACTCAGGCACCTTTAAGGAGAGCCTGGGAGGAGAGGCTGCCCACTGAGGGTGATGTGGAAGACAGTCCCACCTCCTACTTAGGAAGATATTGGAAAACAGACCCTTAGGGAGGCACATAATCCTAACTGGAGTGCCAGATGTTCCATTATGTGGTTACACAGCAACACATGTTTCCAGCCACCGTGCATACTAAGAGTGACTATGCCTATATTACAAATGAGGAAGCTGAGGCTTGGAGAAAGCAAGTCATTGCTTAGCCCCAATGAACTATGAAGGAGCAGGGCATGTATTGTGAACCCAAATCAGTCTGATGCAGATGTTTCCACATCAATGTAAAGGCTTGTAAAAAACAGCCATCTTCCCTGAAAAGAACCCAGAACTGATGGAGATTGTAGGAGGGAAACCCTAGATGACCTGGCAAGAACAAATTTACATCAAAATTCCTACCCTGCCTCTTTCTGGCTATATAATCCTTGAAAAGTCACACCTCTCTCTAAACCTCATTCACCTCTAATACAAAACTGAGAAAATAATACTATTCAAAAGTCCCACAAAGCCAGGGACCTTAGCTTGTTTTATTCTTGGAATCGTGTTGAGCAGCTAGCTCCATGCAGGCTCTTTGAAGCTGTTGATTAAATGGTGACATGAAGACTAAAGAGGATAGTGGAGGGCCAGTGAGATAGCTCAGCAGACAAAGCACCTGCTTTGGCAAGCACCGGGACCAGGGTTCAGTTATGGTGGCTCATGCCTATAATCCCAGAGCTTGGGAGGCAGAAAAGAGAAGGATCACCATGAGTCTGATCTGCATAGTGAGACCCTGTACCAAATACATAAATGAAAATGAAAAAAATAAGTAAAAATTAAAAAGTAAAGATGATAACATATGTGAAAGTGCAAAGCACTGTGTTTTAGTATTGCTTAATGGAACAGTTGTTATGCAAAAATTGATGGCATTTCTTCCCTTTCCTCCTGATTACAATAAGAAGTTCAAGAGGGGAGACCCAGGTTATGACCAAAGCCATAGGAAAGACTTCTCTGGCAGACTCTAGCAGGGTCTATACCAGCCAGGAAAATCTACCAGGACTTTCCCTCCCTTCACTCACCGGATGACTGAGGAGACCTCAGCGGACAGCAAGGAGCAAAACATTAGGTAGTGTGTGAAGTCCAATATAGCTTCCATGTTGTCTTCTTTAATTAACTTGCTTTCTGTCAGTCTAGACCCATTACCCTTCCTTTCTGAGAAAGTTACCTCTTCTATCAGGAGAGTCAATAATAGTGCCCATCTCAAAGATGCTCTGAAGACTGAGGAGACAGTAGATATAAAGCAATGACACTACTTTCTAACACAGATGAACTGCGTTATAAAATTTAGGGGTTCCCTTTCTTCAGGTCATAAGGTACAATTAGCTTAGAGGAGTATGATTTTACACCCTCTTTGGGGAGGGTCTGGGAAGATCTGGGAAGACACTATGAGATGGAGCTGGACACTGACAGTCTATGATTAATCTTTCTTTTAGCCTATAGCTTTGGGATGGGAACTGGTGATGAGTCCTGGGGTGCAGAGTTGGTGCAAGACTATAAAACACTTGAAATCCTTGGAAGGTCTTCCAAAGAGAAAGGAATTTTTTTTAATGTGGTGCTGGGGGTTGAACCCAAACCTCACACATGCTGGGCAAGCATTCTGCCACTGAGATATATTTCCAGACACATTTTTATAATTTAAGACATAGTTTCACCAAATTGCTCTAGTTGGCCTTGATCCTTCTGCCTCAGCCTCCAGAACAGCCGGAATTATAGGCATGTGCCAGCATATCTAGCTCAAAGGGAATCCTTTAAACCACAGGTGCATGTAAGGGAGATAGTGGAGGCAGATGTATCTGTGCAAGAGGAGGAATGGACAAGAAGTGAGGAGGGAGATGATGGTAGGCCTTAGAATAAGCCTCCTAGGGAAGTTATTGCTCATTCCTGGGGCCCAACTATGGTTGAACATAGAGGAAATGTTTACAGCAGGATCTGAGGAACAGGTTGGGCAAATGAAGCATGAAATACCGTAAAGTGCCATGCACTCATAATTGGACAAGCCTACTAAGCAAATGTCACAACTAGCGAAAAAGCACAGAGAACGAATGATTGAGGGGCCATTTCACAAGTGCCTCTCCTCTGTGCAGGCCCTTCATCTCCATGTGTCTATTTAATCCTCCAAGGAACTGGGAGTATTCAACTTTATTTTCCTTGTGTGGAAATAGAGACCAAGAAATATGAAATGACTTACACAAGCACTTCCTGCTTGAGGGTATGGCAACCAAGGGCTTCCACACAACATAGTAACTTTCAACATAAGTTCAGTACTATAATCCTCCCTGGGTGCCTGATTGCAGTGGCCATGTAAGGTCAGGGACATGTTCAGGATGGACTGAAGAAGTGAGAAATGGACTAAAGAACAGAGCTTTTTTGCAGTAAAACTTTAGGAGGACCCACTCTGGCACACCAACCCACTCAGAGCAGGGCAAGGGTATTGCTAGATGGAAAAAGTGATACACTGGAGATGATACGCCTCAACTCCAGTTTCTCCTGTATTTAAGTGTCAGACCTTAAACCCAAGTCACTTCACTTCTCTGAGATACTGAGCTAATGCCCTTCCAGTTCTTTGGAACCTGAGAGACATCAGATGAACAGCTTAGTAAACTGAAAAGAAACCATGCAAATATGAGCACTGGCGCCATAGCATCTCTAATCATCCTACTCTTGGCAGCACAAAAGAGGCCCCATTGCTGAGCTTACCAGATCTGAGCTGTCTGAGGGCTGGAGTAAGTCCTTCTGGGGACAGCTAGGGGTTCTTTCCCTAGATTGCAAGCTGGAAGGCTCAACGGAGTCCATGTAGTTCCACAATGGAGTCTGGCCACCTATGGGAAAAAGGAGACAGTCAGGATCAGCCACTTGACTTATAGGCCCCAAGAGGATGTCATATAGACCCTCAACTTCCTCCCTTCTGATGGGGGCCAGGAAGTGAGCAGAATTTAGAACCTCTGACCACCCTTTAGTAGTCACCTGAATTTTCCAGAAGCATGGATAATGAGAGCTCCCTGGAAAAGCTTATTTCAAGTTCAAATGTCATTCATTCCTTCATACTACTTTTGATACCTAATGTGCTGGATGTTGGGCTTTAGATGAATTGGAGGCCTCTATCCTTAGGGACCTCACAGCTTTACCATCAATCATAGCAGGCCTGGCATAGGAAGTGATAGAGGTGGACTCATGCAGTAGATAATATGCTGTTATGGCTAGGAGACCAGGGAGGAGCTAGTGGCTGAAAGGTGTATGAAGGAAACAAAGATTTGTCACAGAAGCAGGCAAGCTAGCCTATAAACACCCTTTAGTCAGGGTAAGGTATGTAAATTTCATCTTGAGAATGATAGGGAGACATGGCAAGGGACTGTGATTTGGAAATTAAATCTGTTCCAGGATGGAATTCCACTAATGGCCAAGTCATTTATGACTTTGAATTTCAGCTTCATCATCTGTAAAGCAGGAGGAAATAATATCCTCACCAGCCAATGGTGAACATTAAACAGAATAAAGGCTTTATGAAGTGCAATGCTCAGTTCATGGGTCTTGCAAAGTGCAGTGATACAGAGTGGAAAAGCCCTGTGTGCAGAGCCCAGGCCCAGTTCTCATAAGGCAGCTATACCAGGACTCCCAACCTCAAGGCGTCATTTTCTTCATCTGTGAAAGTGGATAGGTTGTGCAAATGAAATAGAGAGCAAAAGAACCTTACTCAGAGTGCATGTTTAGATTGAGTCAGGCTCTTTTCAGGAAAGAAGGAAAGCAAAAGCATGCTAAAGATGGGCACAAAGGTATTTGTCCTCTGAGCACTCCACCTATCCTTGCCAACTTCTGGAAAGATAATACCTTCCCACCCCTGCAGTCCCTCCTCACTTTCTACCCACATTGTGCCTACAAATTTGCCCTCCAAATGGTCACCTATAAGCAATCTATCCGATCCCAAACACATTCCTTAGTCCTGGTGCTGCTGCATTCTCCCCTCCCTTGGCTCCTAGCTATCTTTTTGGTTTCTCATAATCTTTGCAACTTCTCTGCCTTTAAGCAATGGGGTTCCCAAACTTTTGGCAATCCCCTTCTCCATACTCCCTCTTGATCTTACTCATCCCTAAGGTTTGATTAAAACTTCCATGTCAGGGCTCCTAATCAATCCCTTAGCTGCATTGAATTCTAAATTCCAATGGTCTATTAGACCTCACTGCCAAGACTCCTGATTCTCAGTGGTCACAGCCCCATTTATTCTCCCCACTTTCTCAATACAAAGCAGTTCACCATAGCTGAAAGTTTTAAGGTTTGTTCATTCACATAGGCATTCATTTGTCTATATACACCCCTCACTTCTTCTAGGCAGCTGATCTGGGCCTCCAAGGAAGAACTCGCTCATCTGACTCACCTTCCTATGCCCACAGCCACTATCTGATTTCAACAGGCTCCAAGTGATATCTCTGCTTCTAGCCAAATCCAATCCTTGCCCTACCCAATTCCAGTACACCAATATAACTGTGCTAAAACATTTTATCATGTTATTCTGAAACTATTTTCTCTGAAAAACAGCAAGCAAATCTTCACACTGATGGTTCTCACTGTAGAAAGAAAAGTCTAGAACTCTATATTACAGCATTGCAGGCCTGCTACTATGTACTTGATGAAGCTTCCTTTGGGTACTTTCCTGTAAACTCCAACCACACTGACCACAAGTTCTCTGCCTTCTGCTTTCTATTTGACTCAAATTGTTCTCAAGTCTGAAAGGTTATTTTCACTAATTGTGTAATATCTGACTTACTTCTGCATTCTTGATGCTAGTATGGGATTGGGCATAAGTATGTACTAATATAGTCTGTAAAACTGGAAGTCGGTAAAGAAGTTTCATGATGAACCCAGAAATTAATATCTGATCTATCTCTCCCCAAAAATCACATGTAACTCAAATCAGTTTGCAGATCTGCCAAGTGGGAATGTGAATATTCATTCTATAAACGTTGTGGTTTGTTTTAAGGATAAAATGAGGTAAATAAGGCAATTACTTTTGGAAAGGGCTAGAACATACATGGCCCTCTCCATTCAAGGACAAACTAGCTCACTCACTCTTATCCCTTTAGCCATTCAATATTTATTCAGCACATTCTAGATTGTGAAGCTTCCCCTAAGTAATCCAAGCATTTAAAATCCAGGCCAATATATTCAGGTCTTTCTTCAGCTAAGGGCTACTCTGGAGAGGGACATGTTTCCTTCATTGAGTGCTCTATCTCATGAATCCAGACCAGAGTTTGCACACTCTTGAACTAAAAGCTGCTTGGTGGCCATTAGCTGAATCAACTACATAGAGTATGTTTTCCTTCTGAAAAATATCCCAGGAGTCTCTACTGAGTTTGGGACTAGTGGATTGGTCCTTCAGCTTCCATGTTCTTTGGTGTGGGTAAAGCAGGAAGAGTAAGGTCAAGAGGGCTGGGAATAAAGCAGACAAGAAGTAGACAGAAGCACTTACCTGGGAGACACAGTGTTAGTCACTCTCCTCAGGTCTGAGCTTTTCTCCCTTAGTATGAGGCACCACAGTGACACTGGTCTGTACCAAAAGAGAACTCAGGGGTGACCTGAGTATGAAGTCCCCAAGCTCCGCCCTATTTCTCAGCCACTGCTTACCAGACACCCACTAATTCATGAGAATGTACTTCCTACTCAGTCTGCTCTAAGAGAAGACTGGGTAGGCAGAGTCATGGTATAAACTTAAGCAAGATAGCCAATAGAAATCAGTCTTGAATTGGGTCCCAGAATATCCATCCCCTTTGCAGTGCTAAGAGCTCTGTTTATTTTACAAGCACTTGAAGTTCAAGTTTTGAGTTAATAGCTCATCCCTGGAAAGAAGCAGGAAGAGCTTAGCTTAGGGATGTATGCAGAGTAATACACAATTTTGCAGAACATGCTAAGTACTAATGAGCAAAAGCAGTATGAGGGGCTGGGAAGACAGCTCAGTAGAATAAGTGCTTGCCTGGCAAGCGCAAGGGCCTGAGTTCAATCCTGGGTTCAAAAAAAAAAGTAACATGGGACTGATTGTGCAGGATGGTGCGCAGGAAACTTGAGGAAGCTGAGCCTGAAAGAAAAACATGCATAGCCATGGGTCATACACACATGGTCAAACTACTAGGGCCCACACAAGATACATGTAGGTGGGATATGAGGTGGGAAAAGAAGACAACAGCTAGACTGAGAAATTCAGCCTTTAGTTCGTAGGACAAGTAGGGTGATCTGGAAGGAGACTTCTCTACTTGAAAGAGAAAAGGAGACTCAGGCTTCTATGGGGCTACTGGTCACTAAACTATTTTCCACTGAATTAAGCTTCTTTGAAAGCACAGAACCACTGTTGGAGACCAGACACTTTGCGATCATTTTTCTTTCAGGCAAATTTGTGAGTACTTTCAAACTTTAGATACCTCATCAGTAGTAATGCTACTGTTATCCAGGTAGAAGGTTTCCATGTGACACCAGAGTGGAGACCTGAAACCATGGTTCCTCTATTAGCTGTCATGATTAGGCCTGGAAACATGGCAGAAATCAGCCCTGCTGATTTCCTGGATACCCATCAGGCATACAATAGGCTCTACAGGGAAGTGAAAGATGATACTGGGGAAGGCAGAGTGGTTGCCGCCCACAACAGAACACTGTCTAGCCTAGGAAACTGAACTCTCAACTTCTGTTTAGTTGGGGGAAGATTGCGAACTGAATACAAAAGGCCCAGCTGTGGTTCATGCAGCAACATCTATACCCTTTTTAGTCACAGTGAGGGTATGACTAAACCCAGGACATCTTATGACTTCCTGGAAGCACTATATCCATCACCAGGAAGTGAGAATCCTAGCCACCTTGTCACAGTGCCAGTAAAGGTTTGGCTCAATTGGCAAAGGGAGGCTGGGCATAGTGGCACATGTTTGTAATCCCAGTATTTGGAAGGCTAAGGTAGGAGAATCACCATGAGTTTCAGATCAGTCTGGGGTACATAAGTGAGTTCAAGGTCAGTCTGCACTACATAGTAAGAACCTACCTCAAAAAAAAAAAAAAAAAAAAAAAATTGGTAAAGGGAGGCAGCTGGCTGGACTTGAGGTCTGGAGGGTGAGGAAAGGACAGATGGGACAGATCTAGTTATAGCAGAGATGGTACAGGAGCTGCCAACAGTAACAATAGTAAGGCAGATACCAGATGGTCACTGACCAAGAAGGGGAAGGAAAATCAAAGTAAAATTCCCTCACAGCTCCTTACTGCAATCTTTAGCAGTTAAAAAACAAAACAAACAAACAAAAAACAACTTGGAATGAAAAAGGTGCACATAGCAGAGTAAGGGTATTCCACCTGCCATGAGTATGCTCCTCTCTACCCAGCACGTGCAGCCAGGCCCAGACACTCTCAGCAGACTCCCCACCACACCACCGTACCCTTTATCTCTCCTTTATATTGAGCTGCTTCTGTTTTGTCTTTGTTCATGCTGATTTGTCTAGAATGACTCTTTTGACCTTCTCAACTTTTTCACCTAATTTTCCCTCTACTAAATTACAGTTTAGTCATATTAACAGTGGGAAGCACTTCCCTGACAAGCTCCTCTAGGCTCTGATCCCAGCTGGGAGCCTGAAAACTGATTTCTTAGTATTTTGGATTTGCTAGTACCACTTGCATTTATAAATTTATTAAAATAATATATTTATGTTCATCTTATCCTCTGCACTGTGGGGCCCTATATAATGTTCCTTACTCACCTTTGGAGCTTCATGTCCAGTTCTAGACCCAATACAGAACAAGTAATTTGTGTTACACTGTAAAGCATTACCATAACCTCAACAGTCCAGAGCTTTTGAAATGGAAAGGAAGTAAGTAATCGTCTCTTGCCTTCCTGGTGCAATGGTTTCATCAGTCTTTACACTTGGGTGACTGTATTCTTCCATATTCTCTCACCAGCTCTCAACCATTTATTTGGTGCCTCTCCTTCCTCTAAATTCCTACAGGCTAATATCAACTTAGCATCAAGGCTGCACTGCTTCACAGGCCAGCATGAGCCCATCCAAACCTAAAATTTCCAAGGAGTTTTATGACTCAAATAGGAGGCTGAAGGAGTGCAGTATAGACAGCATCTGCTCTGGTGTCAGACAGATTTGGGTTCAAATTCCAGACCATTTACCAGTTCTCTGATCAAATTCATTTCTTCAACCCTCAGTTTTCAATGTAGATTTAATTTGCTTTAGATTGAATTCCCTAGAAACACATCTATTTTGAATACAAGTATGTGGGAAAGATCCAGTGCCACATCAGGATTAGGATGAAGCACAGGAGATGCCTAGGATGCAATCTCTTTTTTTAATCCTTTATCTATTTGATACAGGGTCTTGCCACAAAGCTTGAACGCACAGGGATCCTCCTGTCTCAACCTCCCCAGCGCTGGGATTACAGGCATGTGCCACCACACCCAGTTTCAGTGGCCTGCACAGCAAGCCTGGGTTAGGGCTGGCACAGCACGTGATACTGGGGATTGAACCTGGTTCCTTACACTTGCTAGATCACTGAGCTATCTCACCAGCCCACAGGATCTTAATTAAAAGGGCCTCTCAGATGCACTCAAGTGCTAATTGTGAATTTACATGAACTAAACAATAAAGGGCTTTTATGTAGTTCTGGTGCTAACAAGGAAGTTGGATGCAGGTAGCAAGGAAAAGAAGCCAACAGAGTATATACAATTAAGATATTGCTGGCAGGTACTGTCCAACAGGGAATCCCTAAGAGGAAGAGAGAATATGCCTCACTTTTCCTACCTGAGGGGTGAAGAAGAGGAGGTCCTTATCCTCCAAACTTCATTTTCACTGAGTGCCGTCTTATGACACTACTTCCTTGGCATTTCCAGTGTGTATGTGCCAACATTGCCCAATTTCTCAGGCAGCCACAGGTACTTAAAATAGGATCACAAGGCTATGGCCAAGTGAAATAAGGCAGCTACAGTCTCTGCTGGTGGATGAAATAACACAGCTACAACCCCCAACACAAAGAAGTCCTCATCTCTCTCCCAATCTATGGCAATATACTATAAAGTTCATGGAGCTTCCCAGCTCTCCATGAATTAGCAATACTAGTAACACACTTCTTAGGGCCCTCCAGAGAGCTCTAAATGTCCAGGACCCAAGGCTTCCTATGGAATGTTAATTCAAATGAACTGTCTCCTCTTGCATCTGGATAGTCTACCTCTTTCTGGCCTTTCTACCCCTCACTGCAATCAATGCTACATAGGACATGCTAGGCTAGCATATTAGTAATAATTGCTGCCACTAACTCACCATCTTCTATGCGACAGATACTTTGCTATAGTCTTTATATACATTTATTTTATGATACAGGGTCCTACTATGCAATTTGGACTCATAGTGGTCCTCCTATCTTAGCCTCCCTCATGTTGGGATTATAGGTGTGCACCACTACACCCAGTTCCAGGGCTGGCATGGCATATGGGACTGAGGATTGAACTTCGGACCTTGTGCTTGCCAGGCAGGCTCTTACGCCATCGAGCTATTTCCCCAGCCACCTTTATACATATTATGTTAGTTCTTAGCAGTCTACGATGTTGAGCAATTTCTACTAGATAAAGTGCAGATTTGGATAGATCTAACACACTTTCTACTCTATCTTCATTCTTTCACTATGCTCCTCCCCCAGGTCCATAGCATGGGGAGGAGACTACAAACAAGCAGCCCTTACCAAAAATATGGGTGGTGAGCTAGAAAGTGAGTGCTGTTCCCTTAACTCACCATTAGCTAATAATTAAGCCTGTAGTTACTGGTCTGCCTGATCCATACCGTAGGCCCCTGACTCACACTGTATAGACTGTTCAATTTTAAGCCAAATAATTCATCTGCCAAAAGCAGCACTTTTCCTATCTTGAGGCAGACAGGGAAACACAGTTTCCTGTTTGTAAAACTCTACCTCCAATAAATTGCCCTTTAATAAGAGAGATGAGCCAGGGGTAAGCTGATAGGACATAAATGATAAACTATTTTTCCTTAGGAAAAAAAACCCAGGAAAATAATATTAAGAGTCAAAATATAGCACTTTCTCTGCAACTGAAGAATGGAGCACTGTGGTCTTACTGCCATGGACAAAGAGTACCTTTCTTTGTTCCTCTGAGTCTTTAGTTTCCTTATCTAAAAAATAGTAATAATACTTATACAGATAATTCATTAAAATAGTAGTTACCTTTTTTAAAAAGGCTACTACATAAGTGATGCTGGCTGTAATATCAATGTCATCAATAGCAAGACATCTATGCAATAAACAATGAGCCTGAGAGCCCAGATCCCAGGCAGGACACAGTGTTGAGTAGCCTAGTGTCTCTACTGGGTCTTCCATCCTGTTATCTATGAACTCCCCGGTCTCACACATATCTCATTTTCATTTTAAAATAAAGGAATAGGTAACTCCAGACATGATAAATCAGAAATTAGGATAATGTGAGTTGTATGGGAATTTATCCTGGCCCAAGAGCCTTTCGTGTCAATAGCCACCTCCCACAGGCTTTCACTACACCTTCAAATTAGCTAGCTTTTTAAAAATTTAAACACCTTTGGTCATCTTTTTCAGATAGTTACTTCTACCATCTGACAGCTTCTCATTTTTGGAGTCTTCCTATGTATTAAAAACAGACTACATTGCACACTCCCAGGCAACATGATGTAGAATGTGTCACTACTCTGATAATGTTACTGAAATAGAAGTTGTCGTATCAAGAAAACCAACCTTGGTTTCAACAGATGATTATGCTTAGCACCCTCACTGGTTAATCTATAGTATTTTGAAAATAATTATAATTTCTAATAATAATAATTAGAAACTAATACAGCCTGCTCATTTACAAATCTTGAGACGAATGGCAGGACATATCTCTAAAAGGTCCTACGCTATAGTTGAAAATTCTTAATTGGTTTAGAACAACAAAATGAAGGTCACTGAACGAAAGACACAGAATAAATAGACTCAATGCCCTAGACCCTTGTAGAATGATGTAAGGAAAAATGAAAGGAGTAACCACACAGTATTCAGAACTACAAGAGAATAAAGATTTTTCGTCAAAAATTAGTAATGAAAGTCCTTCAGAAACATGTAATTTATGAATTTGAGAACTTTTTCTACAATTAAAATATTCCCACTCCAAATTCCAACACACAGGTAAAAGAAAAATCTCCATTAATTGAAATAAGCTTCATACATAAATATATTTGAACTTTCTTTTAACTATAAGCAAATTCAAACAGAATGTTACAAAACAATACTATACATTGTCTGTATAGATCATAGAAAACATAAAAATCAGGGTGACTGATAGTTGGGTGCTGGTGATGAAAACTGCACAATCAAGATTTGCTTAACAATTAACTGGAGGACACTATGGCCATCCTATTATTAACAGTCTTGTTAATATTTGGGCCCAAAAGTCAGTATTTTCTCCTTCTTCCTCTGCTTGCTTTGGTCCGTGTCCGGCTACCTGGCTGAACTGAACGTTGGTTTTTGAAGTCTATTAAGCAACCTGTAGCTTCTGAAACGGAAACAAAAGACTTGATGGGAGATTCACTTAAGTTGAGATGTATGAGGGAACTCCGCATCTCTCTGCTGCAGCCTGCCTCTTCCTCTGAGGGCAACCTAGGAGGGGAAAACCCAGGTTCAGTATATACCTACTAAACATCAACTACATATTATGCTCTAAATCATGGCTTTAAAATAATCTTTGTAATACTCCAGCCACATAAGTACTATCATTTTGCTTTTACGGACAAAGACACTGGGTACATCACGTAACTCAAAGCCACACGAATGTTTAGAAAATGAAGATTCAGACTCAAATTTCTGACCTGCCTGAAATTCTAGGCCAGAAGATCAGGATTGGATGGGGATAGCGAGATACAGAGGAGAAAGGCACTGCTTCTGTTTTGCTCTACTTTTTTAACACCAGGAGTGAATGGAGCTGTCCATTCTAAAC